>PVKE010033208.1:0-18050 GCA_004027555.1 Craseonycteris thonglongyai
TAAGGTTTTATGTAGAAAGAATCATGTTAAGGAGTTTATCCAGTCTTTCTTCAGCAGAATCACTAAGAATATAGCTGGAAGGACAGTATGTAGCCGGTGGTGATTATTTCAACTTCACAAGGCAAATAACTATTTATTCAAAACCTAAATAATCCTATTTAGTATGCAAAGATAGCTATGTGTCCTCATTGCCAGCCAGGCATTTACAATCCAATTGAAAGATAAATACAAATACAAATTTCTTTACGTAAGAATTACACAAATTAAACTACATAACCTTACCAAAAATGGTACAAGGAAGGAAAAAAGATGAAGAAAACACGGAAAGAATATTAAAAAATGGTGGATGATTCAGTTTACCATTACTTTTAATGATAATGTGCTCCTTTGGGAAAAAATAAGCAAATTGAATGTCATGGGGTGAGAGAAGAGGTGGTAAAAGAAAAAAGAAAAAAAACCAAACATGACTGATAATTAGTGGAAGCGTAAAATTATACACAAAGCCATTTTATTTGAATGACAGTATGGGGTTCTGAGGGGGTTATATTAACTATATCCAAAACTCATCTTAAATTCTCTCAGAATATGTGACTCTGTATGTGTGTGTTTCTAAAAGGAAAGGATAAAATCACACCGATAACTACAAGGGAGACAGAAATTAACCATTATTTAAATTCAGAGAAGGAAACATAATTTTTTGAATGTTTGAATAAAGTTTACATGGAATTGGAATTGTTTGAGAAGGGTCATAATAAGTACACCTTAAATGGAAAAGTAAGAAGGATAACTTGGAAATTTTTTCCAGTATAAATGTCTCAAAATTCTGTATAAAACATAGTAATTATTGTTTAAAATGCATAAATAAAATGATATAAACATGAATGTCCAAGGGGAATAAAGATTTTAATCATCTGAACAAGCATGAAGGAAAGGTAACAGGTTTGGATTTTAAAATTTAAATGCTCTTAGTAAGGTGTGTATGGGAGGGGGGAGGTAGGCAGGGTCCAGAAAATTGTCTAAAACTTGGAAATCAGGTAGAAAAAAATTAGGTGAAAAGCAAAACCTGGGCAGCATATACTTAAATGTTATTTGGGTATGAAAGCTACCCAAGAATATCCCGGGGGGGAATTCCCTTAGTTCTTCTCACTGTTCACTAACTAAATTTCAAAGACTTAAATGACTTTTAGATTTTTTTTTTCTCCCCTGTGGAGATACATATATTTCTCTCTAGTGGAATAGATAACCTTACAGATTCGTAACTGCTATATATCAAGCAGTTATATTATTTTTACTCCAGCTACTGTATCTTAACATTGTTTTGTTAAATCTCTCTAAATACTCCAGCTTCTCAAATGTACTTTGTACCGTTTAAAAACACCTTATTGGATCATCATTAATTAATGAATTTAAAATCTTTTAAAGTGCATTCATTTTATGTGTTTAAGGGCTATGGTTTTAACTTTCTAAAAATCATATGTTGATAAAAGAGATTTGATAACCTTAAAAGCTGTTAAAATGGACAAAGAGGAGAAGGTGGGTAGTAAAGTATTTAGGTAATGAGAAATCATGGTCTCCTTCAGATGTCTAGGAGTAGTAATGTTTTAGGTGGGACAGTTCTGGTTGAAATGATAATTACTAAGATAATTATAGGAGGCTATTTCTCAACACAGTAAGGACATTAGTGTTTCAAATATTTCATTATAAGTTATCTACAAAACCATGCCACCTACCTCCATTTTAGTTCAGTATTCTGGTTACAAGAGAACATATTTCCCTGTTTATTTACTCTTCAATGATCTAATGCCAATATACCGGCTGATAGAAACAACAATCAAATATAACACAAGCATATTAAAGAGTCAAACACCACTGTATAATAGACATAAAACACCTTATTAACATTTTTATAACACTTCCAATTGAAATAAACAGGCCACTCTTGATTATAGCATCTGGTTCCCAACAATTCTTATTTGGGTGATAACTTTTTAAAAAACAAATGCTGGGCATCTTTCATCGACTTTTCGTCAAGTAACAGCTGTTTCTTTAGAACAAAATGTATGCATGTTGGAAGTGTTATTGATGCTCACTGCTGCTTAGTTCAGCGTGAAAAAGCTTTACATCGGATATGATTCAGAAAGACAAATGGCTTCAGATGTTTTGAATGGATGCCATAGGACCAGTGTGATGATAGTTTCCTGTGATTTTGAGACTCTTTTCAGCCACAATTTTTACATTCAAATTATAGATGGCAGAATACAGTTTTGTTCAGCACAATAACATTTCTTGTTTCCATGTGCTCTAGGGCATCTGTAGGATGTCATTTGTCATTTGTCTTCATAAAGTGTTTAGCTATGAACAATTACTTACTACCTCAAAGCATAGCCAGTAGTCATGAAAAATATAGATATGGTTCTTCCATCCCTGAATGCATTTCCACCAGGCTCCCTTAGGACAATTCCTGTTTCAACTATTAACATTTTTGATGAATTCAAATCACCTCATGATGGAACATGCAGAGACAAAGACTCACAGATGTTTCCCTCAAGGTTTGGGCATATTTAAAAGCAACTTAATTATAAGACACTATGGAGTTCTCCCAATTAATTTGGAGCTAAATAATCTACATCTGCTAGGTCTTCTAAAAAACAAAGAAATATTTATTTTTTACAGGATTATGGTTTGGTTATAGATTAAAAATGAGAGTATGTTGTCATTTTAAACTAAATTAAAACAATTTTTGTTTAATAGTGTTTATTTTGCATTAAAAATACAAGTGTCTGCTATAATAATATACTCTATTTTGCCATCTATTTATAATTATTCTATGTTGTATTTGTATAAACTCCTAAACTACATAGAAATTTCTTAGAACTTTTTAGAAATCACAGAGTTTGAGCAATGAAATTCAAACACTGACTTTCACCCCCAAAGACATGTGGTTTATTCTCTTGGTTAGATGGTTTTTGTGAACACACAAACTGTATCTGGTTCACTTTGCCCTATTACTACTTTTAATTATTTGACTTTTTGATAAATTTTCTCTCTTTTCTTGAACATTTAATATTCTAGACATCCATCAATTTTTTAAATAATCCAGACTCCATAGACTTGATTCTTCTATTTTTAGCAAAAAGACTTCGTTTTCTAGTTCCCAAAATGTTAATTTCCTCATTTATAGTTGTCGACTTGAATCTGTATCAGTGCTTAGCTCTTTCCTTTTCATCTCCTAGGAAGAGGTGACACAAAAAATCTCTTTTCCCATGTTCATAAATACATCTCCTCATACTGCTACTAGAATTGTACTCCATTACTTGTATTTTTCTCTCCTATATCTTTAATTTTATTTCTCTTCTTTCAGCAGTTGGGCAAATTTAAAACTAAAATAAAATTGTTCTCATGATCAGAGACAGGCTTATTAAGCCAGAAGTAGGTAAACTATAGGCCATGGGCCAGATCCTGGTTGCCACCTGTTTTTGTAAATAAAATTTTAATGGAATACGGCCGCACAGTCATCTGTTTACATATTGCCTATGGCTGATAAAACACTATAAAGCTGGAGTTGAAAAGTTACAACATAGATGGCGTGGTCCGCAAACTCAAGAGATCTAGTATTTTGCTCTTTACAAAGACTGTTTATCAGCCCTGTTCCCTTGTCCTAAGCTAATCATCAATGTTTAACTTTCATGCCGTATAATTCTCCCTAATTATTATTTCTTTGGCCATCACATTCCTTCCTTGGACAACCAGGTTTCTCCAAAGAATCATATATATTCTCTCTCTTGTGAAGTAACATTTATTTCTCTAGCCACTTAGGACTGTCTTCTGGGTCCTGCACTCAATCACACCTGCTGTTAGATATGAAATTTTTATTTTATTATTTAATTGTATTGGGATGACATTGATTAGTAAGGTTTTCATTGTATGTTTCTATAATACATCATCTATGTGTTGCATTGTGTGCTTACCACCTATAGTCAGTTCTCCTTCCAGCACCATATACTCATATTTGATCCCCACACCACCCTTTTACCTGATTTGGTATAGCTCACTTCATGAATTTCTGCCCTTTTGATTTCACAACACTTTTTTCCTAGTTCTGCTCATACATTTATAAGTCATATGTAGACTCAATTTCTCATCTACTCTGACTCCTAAATATTGCAACCTTTCAAGGTTTGGGGATTCACTTTCTTCCATTAACGTGACTCCTTGACATAAAAAGAAAAGAAAAGAAAAATGATTGAATTGTGGAGTTAGATCTGTGTGAATCTGGGATCTTACAGGATATCTGGACTTTTTTTTTAATTGTTAAATTTATTGGGGTGACATTGGTTGGTTAAAATTACATAGGTTCCAGGTGTACAATTCTACCTTACATCGTGTATGTAGTGCATTATGTGCTCACCACTCAGAGTCAGCTCTCTTTCCATCATCATATATTTGATGCTCCCTCCCTCCTCTCCCAGCCTCCCCTATTCTGCCACCACCCTCCCCTCTTATCCTCAGGTAACCACTAAATTATTGACTGGATTTGTTTCTTGGTTATGTTCAGTTTTATATTCCACATGTAAGTGAAGCCATATGGTTCTAGATTTTTTCAGTCTGACTTACTTCACTTAACATGATGATCTCAAGGTCCATCCTTGTTGTTGCAAATGGCATTATTTCATCTTTTCTCATCACTGAGTAAAATTAAAGAAGTTGTGCTACATTCACACAATAGAATTTTACTCAGAATATCAGGTTTTAATAGTGATTTTAAGAATAGTGATTTTAGTTTCCAGCAAAGCAGTCGTTTGGACATCTACCTTAGTGTGAATCTGTAGATCCTTGCTTTTCTCAGGTAATTTTTTTTTGCCCAAGCAGATAGAAGAGATTTCTGGGGGTGTGTGGACAATTTTACTGACATAGCGGAACCTACTCAGACATAATATACTCCTATTCTGTTACATATAGAGTTCTGTAGGACATATGACATTTTCCAGAGAATCGTGTCCTATTAATACATGGGCACCAGCTCTGCTAACCATAACCGGTTCTAAACAACCAGGCATGTTCTACTAAAAGCATTTCAAAGATAACCACTCTCTTGCTACTAAAAAACAAATAAACAGGAAAGCCAGGTTAATTTCCAGGAGCTTTGTCCTTTGTATGTCAATCACATGGGGTCACATGCCTTCCCTGGGTCTTGGGAAGGCCTCTTCTCAGTAATAGTGAATCACAGACTAGCTGTTAGACCTTTTATTTCCTGGTTCATCCTCTGACCTGATTCAGCATCTCAATGCCAAATATTTTTAGTATATTTTCCCTATTTGTCTTACAACATTTTCTACAGTTTTCCACTTAAGCAGATAACTGATTTTAATTTGAACCCTCATTAGTGAGTGGGGATCCCTTCTGCAAAGTAGCTATTTGTTCACATTTCGCTTTTTAAGTCTTTTGATGTTCATTTACCCACTCAAATACTCTTTTCCTCTGTCAACTTCAATAGTTTTCATTATTTTCTATGTTTGTGAGAGTATTTAATTGAATATATAATTTTTTCTCACATCAATTTTTTTTCCAGAAAAATCGGTTTTCATTGATTTCACTTTAACTGGGGATCTTCATATAAGCTTCCATAACATTTTCTTATTCAAGCATAATTCTCTACATAAATCTAGTGTGCATTTAATTTTCTCCATGAAATTACAAATCCTTATTTAGCTGTGACAAAAAATATTATGGTAATATTTGACAGACCTTACATAAATGAAAATGATATCCCTTTCCTACAAAAAATAACCTTTTCTCTCTTTCTTATTTTTCTTTTTCTTCTTTTTTTTTTTTTTTTTGAGAGAGACACACACACACACACACATGCGCGCAGCAGGTGGGGGGTGGGGAGGGGAGAGGCAGAGCAGTCTCCATAGTTGTTCCTCATTAGTTTTCAATGTAGTTTTGTTCCACTGGTGGGCTTGGGGCTGCACAGGGCAGGAACCAGCCAGGGGCCTTCAGCATGGGAAGCACACCCCCACAAGCTGGGGGCCTCCCACATGGGAAGCTCACCCTGGGGAGAACTGAACTGGGAGCACACCCCAGTTCAGCATATGAGTCTGCACAGGCTGGGGCCAGGATTTGATACTCTAACAGGAGCTGCAAAGCAAGCACTCAACCCACTGAGCCACCCCGGCTTCCCAAAATATAACTTTTTCTTAAAAATCACATATTTCCAATGACTAGAGTGGTGATTAGAAGTTCATATTCAGTGAACCCTATATTTTACATGTTTCATAAATGTAATCATATACTAGATATATTTCAGGTTTTTATACACACTTACTTTCATAGGTCATTCATTATGTAATAGAGACCATCAGATTCTCATCCATTCCTCATGGATGTCAGGGAGTTGTTATCCATTCAATTTTAATAAATTCCATAAGACAAGTTCCTTTTTTTATTCATTGTCCTGGGCTGTTAAGAGAACAATGCTAAAGGTCACACACAATGTTCAGTGAAATCCAGCCATAAATAATACTAAACAAAGTTTACTTATGATTTTACTTTTTTTTTAGCTTGGCTATTTATGAATTCCCATAACTAAAATTTAAAGACATAATATTGCATAGATTATTCTTCCTGGGTGAAGGTGTACCGGTAAGCTTATTCTCATTTTTGTTAAAGGGTATGAGAGAGTTATTGTTCATTTGGTACATTTAGTTAGAGCATGTCCTCTACCCAAGCAGCTAATCCTCTAAAAATGAGCTCCCTTCAGTGTCTCTATTGAAAGTACCAAGTCTTGTAGCATGATGATGGGGCTCCTGGAATAATATTTCAAGTAGATTCAATATCCTCATGACCAACTCCTATAATTCCTGCAAAACGTCTGGCACAGGCAGACCATTTCTGATTAATATGCCATGTATGTTGCTGACAATACAGATCAACTAAATGTGTATACCGGTAGTTTTGTTGGTACCTGAAAATACTGTGCTTCATGAGATTCTCAATCAGGTGTATTCCTCTACCAAATACAATATGATTGTGCCATAAGGTTTCCTATAAATGTCCTCTATGTATCTCTAGAAGGGAGCTTTCTGTAATTTCCAACCGATTAATCAAGCCCAAATTTATATTCCCTAGGCTTTCTCATGTTCACTTTTTGAATCCTTTAAATTAACTCCATCCACATTCACATGATATGTTTAAAGGAACAGATGAGATCAAGCTGTGACATGCCAAGCAGGCCACCACAATCTGCTTTCCATCACACTCTGAGAGCTGTCTTAGCAATGTATCATCTTGATTTATGGCCACATGGGGTACAGAAACTATTGCACAGCATCCTCTGTTCTATACATTTTATTGGTAGTATTTTTCTGGGGAAAAATATCCTAGAATGGTAAACAAAGCCTAGGAATTAAATAACTGTAGTCAACTGCCCATAACCGGACTCATTAGGGGGTACTTAGTCATTTATTTTGTCTGAATTATACAGGTAGAACATTCAAATCAGTAGGAGTCCTATTTTCCTGTTTTGCAGAAACCAGGCCAGGGGATTTCTACCAACATTGGCCATTTGTTTGGACGAGAATGGCAAACGATAGCTACATATTATACCCTTGCTCTAAGCTGCTTGTGTGGAAATATTGTGATGGCTTCCATCCATGGTAATGTAATCTCCTTATAAACTTCTCTCCCATCTGCTATAATTTCACCCTTTTCCCAAACACTTCCTCCTATTATCAGGCTTTGCAACTCATCACACATACTGTTTACACACACGGACAATAACAAGCGCCTGGCTAGCACACACAAACAAATGTTTCAGGATTTGACAGACCAATGACCCAGTGCCTTCTCTGCTTGGTAATGGAGTTACAGCTCCCCTAATTTGGCTACATGGGAGGAAGTTAAGGCCAACCCTACATTACCTTGCAGAACATGTACTCTCTACTCTCTAATTCAATGTCATGAGTACAATGTCCTGGGTACTGCTATAACCTTTCTGTGGTAACATAAACTTAAATGTGGCTTGGGACCACCATTAGAGACCAAACAAAAGACACTGTTTTAGAGAGTTAGGACATATTTACAATGACGTATTGCATTCTCCTTAACTCCCTCATTTTTACCTCACAATCATAGAAAAATTCCCAGTGAATTTTCTGAGTTACTATTCCTATTAATCTCAGGACACAATGATTTAACTCAATCAATCTTTAATAACTTTTGAGTAAGAGGCCCTGCACTTTCATATTTCACTGGGTTGGTCACATGGTATGTAGTTTGTTCTGCCTGTTGACATTGGTTGCTTCTTTCAGTGCATTGTGTCTTGCAAATGGATTATATAAGCAGGTGTCATAGGCATATTTTGAAATCACAATACTGATGGGTTTAAACTGGTGGCCCATTTAATTTTCCCAAAAGTACTCTGGTTTTAGTATGTTCTATTTGACCAATTGGATTGGATCATAAAGGCCTAATGTTATTGCCTGAGCTATCACCTACCATAGAACTTTTAAAACTTGTTTCTACTTAGTATTATAGTGGGTTAAATAGTGTCCTCCCTAAATTTTATGCATGATCAAAACCTCAGAATGTGACCTGATTTAGAAATAGGGCCTTTGCTACTGTAGTTAAGATGAGGTCATACTAGATTAGGGTAAATACTAAACCCTATGACTGGTTGCGTTCTTAGAAAGAGAGGACACACAGAGGAGTGTGATGTAAAAATGGAAGAAGAAATTGAGATGATATGTTTATAAGCCAAGAAACACCAAGAATTTCCCACACATACCAGAAGCTAGGGAGAGACACACTTTTCTAGAGTGCTCAGAGGAAGCACCGCTCTGCCCATATCTGCCTTTCAGACTTCTAGCCTCTAAAAGGGAGAGTACATTTCTGTTGTTTTAGCTATTCAATTTATGGTAATTTTTACAGCTGCCACAGGAAATTAATATAGTACTGTATTCACATTCAGAATTATTTCCATTGTCTTCATAAATAGGGGTAAAAAAGATTCCAAGATGAGCTCTGCCAGGCTCAGTTTATCTGTTAATGGCAGGTTCAATGAGAGATAAATTCATTCTCATGGTTAAAGGAATGTTTCAGCTTGCTCAATCATCATTCCCAGAGGGCTGTGCCTTGAAAATTAGTTAGATTTATCAGCCAGCTTCTATGTGTAATATAGGTGCTAGGGTCCTTCACTCCTGTCCTTCTTCCGCTGAGAAAATAACATTACTCCTGGCAGCATCCATGTAGTATATGAACATTTTGTTATTGGCATTTAATCTTGCTTTACTAGGTCATTTGCTGCTGAGTTAAAACAAATCCACAGTGAGACAGTAAACATAGATTTGCTCCCATTACAGAAGATTTCAAATTGTGCCTAATTAGAATCTGAACTTGTGATGGGAAAGATGGCAGTAGCTCCATCTGTAATGGCAAGCAAAGACCGCTCCATGTTTACGTGACTTCTGTACAGGGCTGTGCATGCAGGAGGGCCCCCCGATGGGTTCGATACTTGGTTGTAGCTATATAAAAATTATTCAAGCACAGGGCCTTGTATTTTTGTTACAGTATTTTCTGTCCAGGTTCACCTTCTTAAGGCCCTGAAGAATGAGGATAACCTGGAAAGGGAGGGTAAGCAGCAAACTTTACTGAAAAAAAAAAAAAGTAGAGAAAGTACACTTCCAAGAGACAAAAGCAGGCCTGGAGCAAGAAGAGGTGGCTCAAAAGGAGGATTTCAAGGGGCTGAGCAGTTTTATTGCCTTTCCTTGAAAAAAGAAAACACCCTCTTTGGGTGTGGGGGTCTTTTGATTGACAGTTCATTACATCACTTTAGCTATCTTTCCCTTCTATCTTCTATTGTTGCTTAATCTGGGGTGAAGTCTGATGAGAATAGTGTGATAACCACCCTGGCAATTCGTGCTCTATGGGAGGGGTCTTGAGATCCCCTAATTCAGCTGCCTACCTAGCCTTTCTCTTGAGACATGAGGGTCTAAAGGTCTCTTTTCCCATATCTACTTCCGGCTGACTGGTCATTGTCCCAGTCTATTGGGGAGTCATGGAGCTCCCACCCTAACTAGGCTAAAAGGGAAGGGGCTGAGGATCCATCCAGCAGGTCTCATTCAGTTCTTCAACGGAAGTGGATTGGAACTCTCCTGGGGTATGACCCATTTCCTAGTGATTCCTAGGCCAGGAGGGATAGTTTTGATTAATTATCATTAAAAGTACAGTGATACCTTGAATCCAGCCAAATGCCCCCAAAACTCGAAAAACTTAGAAACTGAACAAAAAAATCAAGCAAATTTGTCTCAGGATTCGAATGCTGCTTTGGAATCTGAATACCAACGTGTTGTCTGCGTGGGATATATGGACTGTACAGCCTGTAGCTTTATCTGAATGCCTGATCGTCTTGGAACTCGAATGTTTTGGAACTTGAACAGGGTTCTGGGAGGGATTAAGTTCGAATTTCAAGGTATCACTGTATTAGTTTGTAAAGCAGACCCCAGAACCATAGATGCAGGGTGGCCTCCTAAGGAAAACTTGTGTTAGTCCCTTAGGGTCTAAGGCCTGCCCTCTGGCTTAATCAATTATCCCTGGGACATTATTTGCCAGGAGCTAGTTTGGGGAGGGCCTGGAAAAGATAGTTAATCTATAATAATTACAATCAACAACCAGGAGAGGAATTCCAAGTTTCAAAGTAATCAGCTGATATGGTGGCCAGTCTAAAACCCATCTATCCTTGATTAGAAAAAAGGATTAAACTAGAAACTGGAAAGACAGCACAAAGGTTAAGAAGTGAGGGGTTTAAAAGGGGGCCATTTAAAGGGGGGGGTCTTTTCCCCTCATCATTTTCATTTCGCACGCAGCCCCATAATTATGTAGTCAGCTCTGATGACACATCAGTCCCTCTTGGCCTACTGTATTTCCTGTACAGATTTTATCATCTCCGGTGCAGAAGAGGCTTTTCTTTTAATTTGTGGAGGTGACAGTGGTTAGTAAAATTATATAGATTTCAAGTGAGAAATCCTAATAAACCACCTTGCTAGCCTCCTGCTAATGTCCAGGAACTGTCTGCCTTACTTATTGACCAGTGAGACTATTAAAAGGGAGTAAATGGAAGAAATGCTTCCTTCTTAACTATTTCCTTAATTAGAGCAGTAGTAATTTATCGGCCCCTGGAATTCTGCATTGCTTAATGTTAACTACTGAGGAGAGTTTGGGCAATTGAGAAGGACCCCATTTATCATAGCTAATTAAAACTTAAGAGTGGACTTGTCTGTGAAAAGGGCAAAAACAACAATGTCCAGTTCATCTATAATATCAGTTCTAATTCTGTACTCAGGTAACTGTATTTCCTCCCTCATGTTTGCTTCGTGTGCTCCAGGTTTTTGCTTTAGAACGTTTGTGATTACCATCCCAACTTCCATGAGGGTTCCTGTACATGCAGTTCTCTAACAATCCTAAGATAGTTTGTGTACATCTCTGGGCAGTTTCATCCACATTACTGCATATGGTCTGAGATCCTCAACTGGGTGTTGAAAGAACAGCTCATCCCAACTTAATTGATCCCCCACCCCCCCTCAGATTCTATGGCTTTAACTAAAGGGATAAAGCTAGCCACCTGGTAAGTATATTCCAAGGGGTGTGTGTGGGGCTTCAGCATGGCTCCTTCTCTCATTAAAAAGATGATAAGGCACTTCATTCACTTCCTCATGGAAATCCTATCAAGGTTCACTTTTTAAACCCTTATTTCTGTTTTCAAAAGCAAATTTATCCACTTGAGCTTGCTTTTACTTTTTCTTACTTTTTATTTTCTTCCTATTGTGCTTACAGCAGTGAAGTTATTTCTCCCATATAACAGTCCCATATGTAGTAACTAAGCTTGTATGTCTGTCACTGCGTTTGATTTTTTTCTTTTTTTCTTCCAAGGATACATAATCTTTCTAAGACAGGGAAATGTCATCTGCATCCCATTCATTGTATCATTATGTCAACAACGTTGACTAAGGTTTTATTTCTGGATAATATAAAGCCTGCCTAAAGTCATTTGCATTTGAAGCATTCCTTTCATGTGAAAATGAGCATACTGTAGGTGATTGGGGTAGGGGTTGTGGCAGTTAATACTTCACCAAAGGATTGTCAAACCCTGCGGTAATCGCTGCTCAAATGGGCTGTCATAACGTCTGGAAGTGTCGTTTTGAAAGTTTGCAGCCACTTAATGATTAGTCATTAACCTGAACAATCTCTTCCGTTTGATATTAGAATGGCAATACATACCCCATCATTAATTTGAAGGATTCATGCTAATAATAATACTCCAATCTTTTGTTGGTGAATGTGCAATTCTTTAACAAAATACACTTAATATTCAGTAATCACCTGACCTTTGACCCTATTTGCATGCATAGTTTTTCAAGTAATGACTTGAGTCATTTCCAAGGTAATATGAGATTTCTCCAAGCCTCAGAGATAGAAAGCCATCCAGGGAAGAGGTTCTTTCTTACTTTTTTTTTTCCCCCACTACAAACCAGTCTACTATTAAAGTTTGGACTCTTACAGATATCCTAGCAAGAGCCAGTAATAGAATTTTCCAACCCCTCCTTGTCCGGTACTCTGTCCCTGGTCTCTGTCTATTCTTCCCAGATTCCAATGATAACACTTAGCCCCTTAATATGCCTTAAAGCTTTCCCCACTTCACAACAACAATGGGTAGCCAACCCATTCCAGAACCAGTCTCGTTGTATTTTTTCCATTACTTCCTTTCGCATAAAGAAAACCTCTTACCAGTTATGATTTAGGAGTCTGAAAGGCAATCCTACGTACAGTACTACTCTAAACTCCAAGTATTGGATTGGCAAATCAGATTCACAAATCAGAGATCTTGTTCAAGAGGAAGTTTTACCAATAATTTCTCACTTAAACAATGATGAAGTAGGGAAAACTACAGGCCCTATTACGGAAGCCCAGGTACCTTTCTTAGTCATCAAATACACTCTGCCCCAAGTTTCTAGATTTAGTTCTAAGTAAAATATTCAATTGCTCTTCTTTACACAGATGTTTTCTTAAGCACAAAATCTCTTTCATATTTAGATAGTGACATAGTTAATATGACATCTTTTGCGGAATCATGAGCCTAAATTGATTGATTCCTGGTGTATCATAAGTAATTCTAGACAACCCTGCACAGTCAACTAAAAGCATTTTGTAGATAAGGAATCTTCTGCTACCAAAAACTACTTAGTTAATTTCCCAAGATCTCTGAATTGGTATGGTTTTAAAAAAAAGATTAGACTGGAACACTTGCCTTCTTTGTTTTCCACAAACTTCTCCCCATATCTGTCCCTATCGGGGAAAAGAATTGATCAAGAAGTGCCACTCTTCTTCTGGTCACTTTTGAATCTGCTCTAGCATTGTGTTTAAGGGTGAATATTTTTGTTCTACTAATTTTCTCTTATATGTTAAAATTTTTATAACTATATATTGTGAAGAAATTACATATTATTAAACATGAGGTGTAATGGAGCTCAGTGCCTAGTTGAATCCATGCAATAAATTTATCTTTACATAGCTGTCCTCATCTATATTCCTATTGTCACTGCTACAGTGAAGGTTTTCATGAATTCCCACCTGACTAATGAATTCATTTATAAACTACCTTCCTTATGTTTTAGAGTTAAAATCTTCAATCTTTCCTTCATTGCAATCTGATTATTCTAGTGCAATAATGTGATCACTGAGCCCAGGTTCAGAGCATTTACTCTGCTCATTTCATAAATACAAATTGAATTCACAGTTGTTACTGCTCTACAAAAAGATAATTTGCTTTACTATTATTATTTATTTATTTTATTTATTATTTGTTTTGTGAATACGCTTTATCATTGCATATTTTCAGTTCATCAAGTATTTTGTTCTATCCCTGGTAATCAGATATATTTTTATTTGCTAACCATAATTTGCTTGGCAAAACTATAGCCTTGGTTTCATGTGTCTCCCCCAGTTCTGGAATTGCTTTCATGCATCTGAATGCAGTTGGAGAAAAACACACAACTAAATCATGCTGATTGTTATCACTTTAAAACTATGACCTTGAAAATCAAGTGGCCCTTAGTTCTGCCAAATGCCCATTATTCTTCCATAAGCCATCACTTTCTTTCTCTCAGCATAGTGTAGTTGCTTTTCTCATTTCAAATCTCTCACATCTTCTTCCCCAATCTCACTGTAGTTGATAATTTGTTTCTTATGTCACTGAAAAAAAAAAAAAAAAAATTAAAGCAACCAGGAGGAAATGTGCCCAGGGTCTCACTGCTACATATATTTAATACCAGTATCTTAGCTTACGTACCACTCATCTTGCATATTACCGTAGAGCAGTGTTTCTCAACCTTGTTTCCAATGACATATTGAACCAAATAACGTTTTGTTGGGTGAATAGTGCTGGGGGAGTGGCCACTGTCTTGTGCTGTGTAAGACGTATATCAGCATCCCTGGCCTTTTCTATTTGAAGTCAGTATCGCACCCTTTGCCATCACCAGTTGTGACAACTGAACATGTGTCTAAACGTTGCCAATTTTTGCAACATTGCCTCATGCTAAGAACCATTAACGGAAGAGAAATAGCCCTTCTTCTACCTGAGGTCAACCCCTTTGCGTATTCATTGACACTCTCTAGCTACACACAGACCCTTTTCAAGGAATTCTTCCATTTCTTTTACATCATCAGTTTGTTCCTTCTGACTGTGTCATTTCATAATCTTACAAATATGCTCTTAGTTCTTCTATCTTAGAAAACAAAAGCAAATATGCAACTAAAAACATTGGCATATCAAATTATCCTTGCCAGGTATCAATAGGATTTTAATTTCTTTTTTTACCAAAACTCCTCTAAAGAATAACTTTTACATTCACTGTCTCCATATTGCTTATTTCATTATCTCTTAAATCTTCTCTACACAGGTTTTTGCCACCAGCACTCTAATTAAGCTTCTCAAACACTCTTTGTTTTTTGTTGTCTTATTTGTCACCTTACTTAATCTTTTAGCTGTTCTAGATATGGCTTATTACTGCCTTCTTCATGTGCCTTCCGGGTTTTCCTATTATTTCTGTAGTCTTGTTTTTCCTCTGTCCTTTTTGTTTACTCATTTCTACCTCTTTTCCTGGACCTCTGAATGTTGGAATGTCTCAAGTGTCAGTACTTGATTCCCCCACCTCATCTTTCTTTGCACTTGTTTTCTCAGTGATTTCATTCAATCTCATGGCTTTGTATGCAATCTAAATGCTAATGACTCCCAAATTTATATTTCCATGCCATATCTCTATCCTGAATTCCACATTCATAAATTCAATTGCTTTTTTTTTTTACACTTCCACTTGAATGTTGTGATTACAATGGGTCTATTTTTCCTCAAATCTGTTCCTCACTTTCTTCTGCTTAGTTCATAGCACAGAGGACCTGACAGCTGTAGATTATGTATCTTAGGATGTCCTGAAAGCTGTCTTCCAGGTGAGATCAAACAACAGGAGACACATGTAGAAAGACTAAAGCAGCAGAAAGGGGAATCTAAGTTTTATCTCAAGCCCTCTCTGTCTTGCCCTCATCCATAGTAACAGCTGCATTTTTTCCCCATGGCTCCAGCTCCACGTACAAAGGTCCATTGTGTTTCCGGTTTCAATTGGCTTTCCTTCTCCTTGTCCCTCCATCTAAAGAAGCTTCCAGGGGAAGCTGGAATGGCTCAGTGGGTTAAGCACTCACTTTGCAGCCCCGGGGACTGAGGATCAAATCTTGGCCCCGACCCAGGCAGACCCATATACTGAGCTGGGGTGTGCCCCCAGTTCAGTTCTTGCAGGTGCCTATGCCAGAAGCTCCCGGCCCAGTTCCTGCCCTGCGCAGGTCCACACCCACCTGTGGAGTGAAACTATGTGGAAAACTAATGCTGTCAACTGTGGAGACTGCTCTGGGCCCTCCCCCTTCTCTCTGTCTCTTTCTCTGTCAAAAAACAATAAAAGAAAGAAAGAAAGAAACTTCCAGTGATTGCTAAATTCTGGGTTGCCTCTCCATTTCCTTTATTTTTTTTAAGATTTATTTTTATTGTTTTTTGACAGAGAGAGAGAGAGACTGACAGAGAGAGACAGAGAGAAGGGGGAGGGACCAGAGCAGTCTCCATAGTTGACAGCATTCTTTTCCATATAGTTTCACTCCACAGGTGGGTGCAGGGCTGCGCAGGGCAGGAACTGGGCCGGGAGCCTCCAGCATAGTCCCCGGAAAGAACCGAACTGGGGGCACACCCCAGCTCAGCATATGGTTCTGCCTTGGCTGGGGCCAGGATTCAATCTTCAGGCTCTGGGGCTGCAAAGCAAGCGCTCAACCCACTGAGCCATCCTGGCTTCCCCGTGATTGATTTTTTTAAAGCTATATATTTTGCCCTCAGTTACCTGTACTAATTCCCTTCATTTTAACTTCTCAATGATTTTGTTTTTCTCATTTGGGCTGTCACTAGTTCAAATATATAACAGACGACTCATAATAAATGTGCCTCAAAATAAATTGCTATTCTCCATCTCCCTGCCCCTGTCATACCCACTCAGATTTCTCCATCTCATTTGGAAATTCGATCCTTTCAGTTGTTTAAACCCACAACTAGATAGAAACCAACTACTCAGTAGCACCAGTAGGACGCCAATCCCTACTATCTACCTCCTGAATAACTTCATTACCTAATTGGGGTCTCTTTTCTTAAATTGACTCCTTGCCATCAGTTATGAACGCAACACCCATAGTGATCCTTTTAATATAAAAGTCAGGGCACGCCATTTCTCCTTTTAGAACCTATAGCTGCTCTCCATCTCATTCCCAGCAGAAGTCAAAAGCGGTGGAATGCTTAAAGCATCCACTCATCTTCCTCACTGGAGGCCTTGTAGCCTTCAGACAAACCAGACACAGCTGTGTGGGCCTTTGCACTGGCTGCTCCTTCTGGCTCGACTCTCTTCCCTGAGCTGTCCCTGGGCGTGCCCCACACAGCACTGGTTCAACACGCCCTGCACATGTGAGGGAGGCCCCAGGAGAGTGTAACGGAGCTGAGACATCCCCATGGCATAGGCAGGGCCGCCGTTTACATTGGGGTGCAAGGCAGGACCGTCAGAGCTCACTCAGCCTCCCCGCAGTCATGCTGTCGCCTAGACACATCTGGGCCTGCTCAGCTGGCCTCCCACGTCAGCCGTTTTCTGAACCAGTGTGACGTGTGAACCAAGCCCTGTGGTTCTTCCTAAGACTGCAAGACTCCCTTGGGCGATAACTGTAGGGAAACGTCGAAGGAAAGAAGAGTTTATTATAGACCCTGGAGCAGTCAAGGTGCCGCCAGGAGCCACCCAGCCAGGTGGTGAGTAGAGAGCGAAAGCCTGGGCCTGCGGTTCTTTATTGAGGTGGAGGTTGGGGGGTACGGCTTTGCTTGCACTTCGTTGGTGACTTTAGAACATACGAGCAGGAATTTAAGGCATTGGAAGAGGCGGGGGGGGGGGGGGGAGCTAGTAGCCCAAATGGTCAGCTATCAAAACTAACCCAGGTCTCCGAAATCAAGGCGGCCCAGTGGGGGAGGCGGCCTGGCTCCTCTCCCGTGTTTATTCCACGCAGCCAGCTTTGCCCTGCAGGCCTCAGCCATTGCTGAAATCAGGCCCCTGTGTTACAAGAAGAGAAGCCACCTGCCAGGGCTCACACTGTGACTTTTCAGGTGCTGTGGTGACGCCGGTGTAAACAAACCTCCTGGGCCACCAGTTTTATAAAAATAGAGCTCGTTCAAATGTTACTGGGTGACATGATTGTACCTCGGTTCCTGTCTTCTCCAGGGAAAGAATTCAGTCAGGAGACAGAGTTTGTGCAAAGCATAGGATAGCAAGACATTTAGTAGGAAAATAGAGACACTCCAAAGATGGTGGAGGGGCTGTCCCAAGAGAAGGAAAACAGCAGCTCCTTATATTGGATGAGGGTTTCTGTTTCTATGGATAGAATTGCCTCCCCCTCTCCCTCTCTGGTATATCTTCCCCGCTGGCGGGCCTCATCCC
>PVKE010033209.1:0-18047 GCA_004027555.1 Craseonycteris thonglongyai
ATATATATATATAATATGCCTTACGATGAGCATTTCAAATATTTGCTTATTTAAGTTACATGTTCTGATACATATCCAATTACTCAATATAAATATATATGATTCTAAAGTATTTTTATTTTTTATTATGCAGTGTGTGTATTATTTACTAGAGATTCTTTAGACTCTGGGATGTCTAATTTGGTACATTTTGAATATATCCCTATGAGGCTGCATTGATTTGTTATGGTAATCGAAACCAAATTTTAAATTTAAAACATGATAAAGAAACATACTTTTTTATTGTGGAGGTTCAGATATGGTCTCATACTTCAGGAAAGTGATTCACAAGCGAGAATCCCATATATTGTTTCCGTCTCTACCTTTGGCATTTCCTGTTGTATTGGGGAACCACCTTTGCATTTTGTCTTTGGTGCCTACATTGGAGAATCTTTTGCTAAGTAAATTCCAGGAGTCAAATCCAGAGACTTCTGTGAGTGTATATTTTTACTAGACAAAATTCTGGTCGAAACAAATTCTCATCACTACATAAGAAGGTTTCTAAGACTTAAAGGTTAAGTATAGCCTACCAGCTGTTCCAGATGGGTCAGATTATTATCAGTCTGTTTACGACTTGGAGCAATAGGAACCAAAGGATTCTTTTATGGGCAATTTGCAATACTCAAATCTCTAAAGTCACCCTGTTGAGTGATTGTGGTATATAATCCTGAGCCAAATAATATGTTAAGAAAGGCGACAAACCTGGCTGACAGGTTTGTGAACTTGAAGTACAACTACTTAAACAAAAAATTCTGTAGACAATAGCTGGTAGACAAGTATGTCATTAAAAAAAAAAAAAAGGCCACAGTGAGAGAGCAGAGTAAGCCTATTCTGTACCACATTTCAGGGCAATCAGAATAACGTAAAACCTATTTCAAAAGAGTGAGTGAAATTCTAAAGTAAAAAAATATCAGTACGTTGCACTTGGAGTTATACTTTAGGATTCGAGCACATGCTGTTTCCCTGTGTTAAGAACTCCTACTCATCCTTCGAGGCCCCACTTTTGTCCCTGGCCTGTATTCTAAAGCAAAGAGTTAATCTCTTCCTCTTTTATGAACTCTCTCTTCTTTGTATTTTCCCTGATTGTGGTCATTACACAGCTACTTATTTAATGTCTTTCCCTACTTCTACATTGGTGTTACTTGAGGTTTGGGATTAAATCATTTATTCATATTCATGGTAACATTTCCCTAGCACATGAGAGACACACAGTGCATTTGATTGATTTATTACATACACCACAATTTTAGTTTCATTCTCAAAGTAAATTTTGTATATAAACTGATGCTGTAGTCCAAAGATCAGAAACTTTTCTCTGAAGAAGATCAGATAGTAAGTAAGTGTTTAACATTTGTGGGCTATGTGGTTTCTGCTACAACTACTGAACTCTGCCATTGTACTGCAAAAGCCATCATATTAACAGATGACCGCTTAACAGAAGAACTTGTTTGTGTGCTAATAAAACTTCATTTACAAAAACAGGCAGTGGGCTGGATGCGGCCCTCAAACTTAAGGTCATCAACCTTGCTCTATTCTCTTTCTATTCTTTGTCCTCACTTTTCTTTCTTCTTTCAATGTGTTTCCCTAACACTTACAATGAGTTTCTGTCCTTATGTTCCCTTCCTTTCTCATCTGATAAACTCCTTCATAACTATTATGACTCAGTTTGATCAGCACCTTCTTTATGAAAAACGTCTTGACCTCCTTGAGAAACATCGACCATTGTATCCTCTGGGCTCCTACCATGGTCTCATTAAAGGATGAATCACACCCAACGGCATTTGTGTAAATATCTGTCTCTGATTTTAGACTGTGAATGCCTAGTGGTTAGAAGTGATTCTTATTCATCTGTGTGTCTCTTACCTAGCCCATGCCTGGCACAGAGTAGGTACTCAATAAATGTTTGCTACATTGTCAGAAATCATTGATTTTTACTTGAAACAGAGTACAGGTTATAAAGCATGAATCCTAAATGCAAGTAGGTGTTGTACTTTCCCTTTTATATTTGCTACATCATCAAAGTCAACAACTTGCTGATAATGTAACCAATTATGTTCTAAAGCAGCCAACATTTCCTTCTCTTAGAAATCTCATCCTTTCATTGAAAACAAAACATGCAAGTGGGATAAAAATGAATTTCAAGTCTGAAAGATAGCAATGAACACAATCAGTGCCCTGGGCACTGCCTGCATATAATTGGACTCACGGACTATTGCTTGTAACAGCTGCAACAATGATACCTAACATTTGCCTTGTTCAAGCTGGTTTGTGCAAAACAATCCATTAGAGCAGGCTCACAGATCCAATGGCAACACACCACACCCTTAAGTCAACTGTGAATTGTTGTCAGACTGAATTTTATTGTTCCTGGTGGACTGTACTTTTCAATATCCTGCTTCTCACATCTCTGTCCTTATCTCTAAGAACAAAAAAAGATATGCAGGGCTTACTTTCCTAGTCAGAAATGTTATCTTTCACATAGTCAAGCCCATAAATTGTGGGACCCTTGAGTCTTTGAAAAAGCATTGAGCTTCTCTTTTCTCTTTTTTTCTTTATTTCTCTTTTTTTTAAGTGTTAAATGTTTTGGGTGACACTGGTTGGTAAAAATTACATAGGTTCCAGGTTTACAATTCTATGATATATCATCTATGTATTGCACTCTGTGCTCACCACCTAGAGTCAGTTCTCTTTTCATTACAATATTTTTGGTGGCCCCTGCCTACTCCCCCTCCCAATTCTCACACCCACCTCCCCTCTTACCCTCGGGTGACTACTAAACTATTGACTGTGTCCATGAGTTTTGTTTTCTTTGTTATTTTCATTTTTATATTCCATCTGTAAATGAGGTCATATGTTTCCTGATTTTTTTCAGTCTGACTTATCTTAAGTACTGATGAGAAATTATGGTGCATTCCGGCTGGGCCTTCACTATGGCAAGTAAATGGAGTTTGAAAGCTGTGCTAAGTACTCATAGCTTAGAACTATTAGGAGAAAATCTGGAAAGATCTTTCAGGTCTGATTTAAGCCAATACCTACCTTGGACTTTTCAGAGATGGTGTTTATTTCTAGTTTCTGCTACCACTTGCATTCAGGTAACTCAATCTATATATCTAGTCACAGTTACTCTGAGTATTAGACCCTAAATTTGGATAATATCATAAATAGCAATAAACAACTAATCAGAACTGATTAATTTTTCTCTTCCCAAAGTCAAACTATATCTTTAAGATGTGCTGGGTGAAAAAGACAATTCTGCCTCTCAAATTACAGACCAACTCTGTCACTTACTAAATAGAAAATATCTCCAGTGCTCTATGAAACTGTCTGTTCCTATTAAAATAGGCCCACTGTCCTTCTAAGATAGAGGTGGTATAGTATTCGTTAAGGGTAAACTCTGGAGCCAGTTGGATTGGGTAGAGGTTGCCAGATAAAATACAAGACACCCAGTTAAATTTGAGTTTTAGATAAATGCAAAATAATTTTTATAATAGTATAAGTATTTTTAAAATATTGAACAGGGCATACTTACACTAAGAAATTATTTATTATTCATCTGAAATTCAAATTAAACTAGGTATCCAGTATGTTACTTATTGTTTTAATTAAATGTGTTGGGGTAACATTGGTTAATTTGCATCATATAAATTTCAGGTGTACAACTTTATAATATGACATCTGTAAAATCTATTGTGGAATCATCACCCAAGCCTAGTCTCTTTCTGTCAGCGTGTATTTGGGGTCCTATGTTTTCATTGACTAAATATGGCAATCCTAGATTGGGACACTAATATTTAAACTTGGCAAGTTACTTAGGCTTTTGGTTAAAGTAAATAGAATAAAAGTGTCTTCCTAAAAGGGCTGTTAGAGGACTTAACCTGTGTAACATGTTAGAAGAGTGTCTGATGTATGGCGAATGTTTTATAAGTGTCAGCCTATTTCATTATTCCAATCATCTAGAGTAGAGACCAGCAAACTTTTTTGGTAAAGGGAAAGATAATAAGGCTTAGCAGGCCGTATGATCTGTGTTGCAACTCCTGACTCTTCCGCTATAGTGCAAAAGCAATGCCAGATTATCCTTAAATAAATGGGCAGGGCCATGTTCCTATAAAAAATGTATTTATAAAAATAAAAGTGGATGGATTTGACTCATGGACTATAGTTTGCCCTGACCTACATACATCTACATACATTAAAACCCGGTAGTAACCACCAATGACTCCTAAAGCATCTACCTTCTGTGATAAAATACTTATGATTGTACCCCTTCCTTTTCATTATAACATTTTCTATTTTAAGGAAAATTCTAATGGATCACTATTGATTACATATTTAATAATTCTAATACTACCTAATATTTATGGAGTATCTCTTTTTTAAAGTGCTTCATATATATATATATATATATGTATATATATATATTCTAATTATATACATATAAATCTTCACAACAGCATCATGAAGTAGGTTGAGAAAAATTTCTCCCTGATATTCTTTGATTCTTTTCTTTTATAGATTCCACTTTTCATCTATGCATGATCTCTCACTTTCTCCCCTGGTCCCTTGCAAGTCTCTTAGGTTGCAATTTTCCTGGACAATTTGCTATTCCCTGAATATTCCTCTGCCTTTCATCTTTATGGTTTTCTGCATGTTCTTCCTTATTAGGATATGCTTTCTATCCCCTCTCATTGTCAACAGATTATATATTCATAAAAAGAGCAAAACCTTAGAAAAATTAAGTTGTTTTTGGAAAAAACCTAGAGATCGTCTCTACCCTGCTCATTTTAGTATGATGTATGTATATGAATGTGTGTGTTTCTATGTGAATGTCAACTAGTTTGCATCTTTCTTCCTTATCCACTTTGAAGTCATATCACTTTTTTGTCCAATGGTGAGGAAATAAGAGACCAATGTGACTAAGACCCAATTTGACATCATGTATCTTGATTCTATTCTGATCGCTGTTGTCATTGAGTGGCTTGGGGCCCAGCACTCTAATAGCTCTTCAACAAAGCTAGCTTTAAACCAGAGGAAAGGAGAGTTCTTTAAGAACAAAATTATAACAGTTGAGAAATTAGAAGCCTTCTCTTATTATTATATTTCTCTCCTTTCATCTTTAGCCTTCTGAAGTTTTTTTTTCATTTCTTCCTTGATGCCCTGAATGTATTATCAGACATTTTAATGAGACGTGGCTAGGTCCAGCCCTGGTCAATAATTAAGTCCTTCCCCTCTGTCAGACTGTTAGCATTTTATGGCACTTCTAGCCTCTGGGAATTTAAGTGTAAGACCTAACTAAGAAAATATATTTCACCTGCACGATTTCTAGGCTACACTGCTTCTAAATCATCAATAAAGAATTCCACTTAAGCAGTCAACTTTAGATAGATTCCAGAGATGGGGAAACAGCAGAAAGATAGAGTCTCCACTATAAGGTCACTTTTTGGCCAGCTTGGAAGAAGTAAGACGTGACTTAAAGAGAGGATGATGCTGAGGACATGATTGCCGCCACAATCACCACGAGAGACATTAGCTCCAAAGCCCCAAGTGAGACAAGCGTGGAAAACGATACTCTACAACCCTCCACATCAGAAAGTAAATTTCACAAAGTGGGATGTGGAGGGAAGTTCAAGCCTGCAATATAAAAATTCTATTTTTCCTCCAGAAACGTTAGGTTAAGACTTTGACAAGTTTTGCCAAATGTGTGTGCATGTTCTGAATCTCCACACCACTCAGAAATCACTGATCACATGACATTTTGAAATGGTTCAATTAGGCAGGCTCAAAACGTCTGCAACATAAATTATACAACAACTATTGCTGAGAGCATCTCCATTTTGGTTTTAAAACCTTGCCAGTTACAGCCCTTTCTTCGAACGGCAGTACTGACACATGAATAGCACCTTCTTCTTTCTCCTAAACACATCGCGATGAGACCTCATAGCATCTTGCCCTGACCCACCATTTTTAATAGTAGGGTCTTAGACTATTTTAGCAGTGAGGAGCCCAGGTGTCTTCATCTGCTCAAGTAAAGATTTAGAAGAGAAGACATCCTATAATAAGGTTCTACTGCGTCTTCCATACCCTAAGACCCTCGTCTATGAAATGATGGCTGAAGAAGTCTCCACAGAATACACAGAGCACTGCACAATGCAACAAGAAGCTTAACAGCCCCCAGTACAAGGTGTCACGCTAAGTCACAGACACTCGTCTGGGAGGGCACCAGGCCCTGGCAGCAGAAGGGTGCTCCTGATGGGGATCCAGCCTCTGCTCTCCCACTCAGGCTTCTCTTCCTTAGTGTGTGTGTGTTGGAATTTCCTTGATGTTTGCTTTCCTGGCTAAGCTTTCCCTTCCCCATTAGTGCTGTCATGTCTTTACTACAGAATAACCTCTTTCCACTGAACAGTTTGCTAGTGTGGCTGAGATCTGGTGTCCTGTCCAGCTGGCCTGAACCGAAAGGTTGCCCCTTGACCCACACAGGACTGATCAAATGGTTCTGGCTTAGAATGTGAAACGTGAGTACAGGACACTGGAATAGAAATGAGGGTGGGGACCCTTCATCCAGCTCCCAGTAGCCGGCCTTGGGTGTACGGATTTGCTATGAGACTATTGCCACAATCAGAGTCACAGACACAGAGAACACCTCAGTGCCATCCATTCCCGAGTCTGGTTTCTGGCCCTTCCAAAAACTCTGTGAGCTTCTAGTAGCCCTCCAGAATATTCCCTTGAACTTGAGGTAAGCAGAATTCATTTCTCTTGCTGCATCCAAGGACATCAACTACCAGATCCAAGTTAGTGGTTGGAAAGTGCCATGTATTTACTTTACTGTCAGGAAACTGTATGTGTGTGCATGTCTGTCTAAGTGTATGTTTATGTGACGAAGAAGAAAATGGGTGCAATGACACTTCTGACATCCAGAGAAACCAGCACACAGAGGTAAAAAAAATTCATGCTATTCCCTACTCAGGAGCCTAGCTACCTCTATACATTTCTATGCTTCCTTAGCAAGTTATGAGGAAAGAATTCAAGAGAAATATGCTCTACTATGTAATTGTAACTTCTTCTCTCTTGAAATACCACCAGAAGGTGTAAGAATATTCTTGGCATTTAGTACGGCATACAATAGTAGTAACTCACAATCAAGGAGTAGAATGTTTGCTCGCCACTAAGACCAAGGAAGATGAAATCGCATTAGTGGTTACTGCTCTACCCACATTAACCTGCATTTCAATGCCTGCCTGCCTTGTGCCTGTCTTCCAAACATCTCCCCAGTGTTGGAAAATTGGGGTTCCAATAGAGGGTGTGTTTTTATCAAATCACACCTTTACAGGGCAAATTGATTTTTCAAAGCCCTAAGAAACACAAAAGAAAATGAAATTCTAAACCTAAGCATCTTCTTCAAAATGCTTTGTCCATCTCCTCTTTTCTGACAGTTTGATTAGAGAAGTCTTCTTTAAATGATATTTTTGATTCTGGAAAAGAAATTGCTTAAAGAAAAACAAATTGAGGAACTCTAGATTTTTTTTTTTTACTTTACCATTAATTGCTTTGTAACTCTGACAGACTCAATACTTGTAGAAAATGGGAGTGGAAATATTAAATGTAAATAAAAGTTCCTTAAGGTGGCACTAAATTGCAAAGAATTCTTGGAAAACTGTTGCTTGTCTTTAATATAGAGTGGAAAATAGAAGGTGGGGTGGAACTAACCATAAAATATTCAGGTAAAAATCAAATACATCTCTGCTTAGTTAACATTAGAAGAACAGCTTATAAGATCACCTTAATATAGTGTGTAGAATGCATAATAAATAAATTATTCTTAAAAAAAGTCTTTAGACAATATTGATTGGTAAAATGTTCACTGAGCCAAATTTCAAACCTTTCTGTAGCTATTTCAAGGCAGAAAGAGCAATAGATCACTCCTGGTACTTCTCAGCCCTGGGTGTGACCCCACGTTAGAGTGTAGCCTGCAAGTTGCTTTAGTGTCATTCTGAATTCCTTACCAGACTATGCAGTTATGTTTATATGTTGAATGTAATAATTTAATAATGATGACCTTTAAATACATAAAAACAAATTGGTATGCGTAAATCATATGTTTCTTAAAAGGGAATTTTGAGATATTTCTCCAACATCTTCTTTATTCATTTTTTAATATGTTCGAAGGTGTTACAAATACTTGAAGTTTATGGCGAATGAAACTTTAACCTTCATAATTTGTGTTGGATGACATAAAGAAGGGGGAAGAAAAATGTCCCTGAACATGGACATAAGTGACCACCGTCTAGATCACCTTTCGTGTGAGCCCAGCTGGGGACAGGAAACAGGCCACTGTTAATGTGAGACTGGTTGCTCTGGTAAGACCAAAGCATGTTGTGCATACAGCCTCCTTAGTTAGCAACAGTGCTTACAGTTTCAAAGGGAAAGAAAATAAAATTACCCTAGCAAAACATTTTCTATGATGTTCTCATAATTGTGATCAGGGAATACGTTTTGGGCATTAATTACTCTCATTCAGCCATTTTAATTTGAAAGTTCTTAAAAATGAATCTCGATCCACGTCTACAGATGGTGGAAGCAAAAACAAAACAGCATTTTATTCTTACTTTGAAATTTTTAACACACATGCACACACACACACGCTGCACCTAGTTTCGATAAGCAATACATAGAAACAAATAGCCCTCTCTCAGACACTCCTCCTTCATCCTCCCCAACCCATTTCTTCCCCCTGCCTTCTTCTATGTTAATAAGACTATGGGTTGAGCACATTTTAAAAGTGCCTTTTAAATTAGCTGTGGCCACATACTACTGCCCTCTGTATCTCATTTTTTTCCTCCTTCCTCTTCTTTCTCTTACTCTTTGATTCTCCCACCAAACCTAAATGCAGTGTAGTTAATAAATAAGTACAAAGTTGGCAGTGTGAAGAAGGGAGCGAGGCAATTGATAAAAAATAAAATTAGAGCTTGTGGGGAAAACACCAGCCCCTCACTTGTGTCTTGTGAGGATTATTGCAAATGCAGTGGGTTCCACACCTTTGATACACAGCATTGTTCTTAAATGTTCTTTTCTGGTTAGTCTTGCTTGCTAACTTAAATTCTAAATTAATTGTGCTGCTAGTAAACCACTACATAATGTAACTTCTGTATTTTTAAAAACATCTTGAAAATTAAAGCCCATGCTAAACGTATAGTTGATGGTTGGCTGGCCCTACCAATAAACCAGAAAAATGCTAATAGATTTATGGCTAAAATCAGAAAAATTATATTTTAGAAGAAAAAGTTATTTATTTAGTTATTCATTGATCCAACAAATAGCTACTGAATTTATTATACTCCATTTAAAATAGTTGATCCTAGAGTAAGGTAAGAATGAAGATGCATACCTTATTGCATTAGTGTTAATCCTGGAGACTATTTTCAGTGGCTGTATTGTAAGGGCTCCTGCTTTACAGAGTGACTTTCTAGGACAAGGTGGCCCCAGGAGTAAGAAGCTAACGTGGATAATATCAGAAGTAGTCACTGAAGGTGGACTGGGGACAGACATCCATGGGAGAAACCTGGGTTATCCCAACAATCACAGCTGGGGGTATGGCAGACTATAGCAGCCTCCAGTGAATCCACAAGAGCTCCCAAAAGAAGAAAGACATCATCAAGGTGGCGTGAGAGGAGATTCTTGAAACTTCTGGAAAATTCAACAAGGAAATCCTTAAGCAACACACAGCCTCAGCTGAGAGTCCCACTCATTGCAAAAAACAAACAAACAAAAGAAACCCCCCAAAACACAAAACACCTAAAGGTCTCCGAAAGGAAGGTGAGAGGGAGAGAAGTAAGAAGGGGACAGGGAGGAGACACACCACAAATAGGACCAGCAGACAAGGAAGCAAGGTGGGTGGTTGGGAACATGAGTGAACGTGAAGCATAACCCCGTGCAGGTTGGAGCCTGAGAGCTGACAAGGGTGGAATCGTGGGTGGCTTGAGTGCAGCATGGCCCTGGAGGAGAAAGGGCCTGAGCCAAGGCACTCTACACAACCCTGGAGGGGCTAGGACCTCAGCTACAGTGTGGCACAGCCTGGGACAAACTGGAAGCTAGGAGCAGGGAGCTGACCGGTGTAATAGCTTTGACAGGACCACCAAGTCTCCCTAGGAAACCACTATGAAAGACAGTATGGGCATGCCTCAAAAAATTAAAAATGAAGTTACCACGTGACCCAGCAATCCCTCTTCTGGGTATCTACCTCAAAATTTTGAAAACCTTAATCCACAAAGATATATGTGCCCCAATGTTGCTCACAGCACTGTTCATGGTTGAGTAGTAAGAGGACTATGATTGCCTTGGAATTAAGCTATATTCTCCAGTATCTGCTTTCTGTAGTGAAGCTGAAAATTTTATTTCCACCTGCCTTCCCCTCTGTCTACCTCAAAATATTTATTGGATAAAAGGAAGTTGGTCTATTATCTCACTAGAAATTCAACAGAAAGAAATAAAAATATCAACAATGATTTTCTCTATAGACTGGTTCTTCACTACTATTGAAGAGAAGAGAAAATTATATGTGGTCATCTTATTTTTATTATTGTAGCTTATAATTTATTAAGATAGAGTATTCCAGGAACTGTGTTAATAACTTTATGAATAATATTTTATTTAATCCTTACAACAGAGTCGAGGGGTTTATAGATAGGCAAACTGAGACTCACTTGTAAAGATTCATTCATTCTTTTAAGATATATTTTTTAAAGATTTATTTTATAGTTTTTGACAGAGACAGACAGAGACAGACAGAGACAGAGAGAAGGGGGAGGGCCCAGAGCAGTCTCCATGGTTGTACATCATCAGTTTTTGAAATGGTTTCATTCCACACAGGTGGGCAGGGGCTGTGCAGGGTGGGAAGTGGGCTGGGGCCTCCTGCATGGGAAGCACACCCCAGTTCAGCATATGGGTCCACAGGGGCTGGGGCTGGGATTTAATCCTCGTTCCCCAGGGCTGCAAAGCGAGCACTTAACCCACTGAGCCATCCCGTCTTCCCTCCAACGTATATTTATTGCCTACCTACTATGTGCCAGTACTAAGTGAAAAATAAGTCAGGCTTTATCCTCGTGTGATGTAGAGTTTAAATAGGAGACAGTTATTAATCAATGATGCATAGGAAGAAATGTGAAATTGCAACTGTGATCAGCGGCATAGGAGAGATGCAGTGTGCAGTCGGTGCAATGAAAAGGCATTACCTGAACTGGGTTCTGAGGAATGAGTGAGGATTAACTAAAGGAAGTATGTGCATCTTGTGTTTGGTCAAGGGGTAGGAATGGCAAGAGTCGACAGAATTCCAGAGAGTTGACAGCAGACACAAAGCCCCGTGGTATAAGGAAGCAGAGAAAGTTCAGGATAGCATTTCAAATGGCCAGTATGGCCGGACTGACGAGAGTGGGAGGAAGACTGAGTAGCAGTAAGGTCAGGCTGTATTTTTAGGCAATTTTACTTCCTTTTTACTTTATTCTAAAAATAATCAAATGCCATTGAGGGGGTTAAAAATAGATTGTGATGCAATGATATTTGTTTCCACTATAATTTAAAGAGTAGATCAGGGGAAAATCAGAATGAAAATTTTTTTATCTGTCAAGAAACTTTCACCAGCATCCAGCTCAGACAAACTGGTGGATTTATAAAAAGACGTGTATAAATTTGAAAGATGTGTAAGGAATATAATGGATTATACATGAGTCATGAAGGAGACCAAGATGTCAGGGATGGCATTTAGGTATCAGGATGACTATACAAGAGTCAAGAAGCTTGTACGTCTACTTAAACATGCAAACTCCTCTCATTATAAGGTATTCACAAACATTTTTGCTCCAGGACAGAGTTTCTCTTAGGGAAGGATAATCCAGTAATCTGCTTGACCAGGTTTAGAAGGAGTGACTCTTTTTCTGTTGCTTATTTGCAGTAAATGTCTACCTTTTAAAATTATAACCAGAGCATTTTCCTTTAAGAATTTTCCAAAATGAATTTCTGGTCAAGATGGCAAAATAGGCAAAGTAAACACTGTGCATGCCCTCTCGTGACAACACAAAAATTAGAACAAAACTACAGAAAACCATCTAGAATCACCTGAGGTTTCACTGAACCAAAGCCCTACAGCTAAAGACATATAGAAGAAGCTACTGCGAGACTGGCAGGAGGGGCGGAGATGTAAAATGGGCTGTTTTCATACCCCTGTGTGACCATTAAAAATTGAGAAGGATATTTTGGTTATGGAGGTCCCTCCCGAAAGAATGACGGCTCTCAGCCACACCAGGCTCTCCATCCTAGGGGTCCAGTGCCAGCGAGAGAAGTCCTCATCACTTCTGGTTGTGAAAACCAGCAGAGATTGGGGCTGAGTGAGGCCAGGGCAGCTGGAGTCCCCATGCTTCTCCTAAAGTGCCTGTACACAGACATACTAGAGCTGAGTTTTAGCCTTGGGGCAGCAGTTCAAAAGGCACCAGGGATGCATGAGGAGAAACTGAATTGTCTAGTTTCAGGATGAGGGCTAAAGAAACAGCCTTTGCCTGGATTGAGAAGCAGATGGAAGCCATTGGTTCTTTCTTGAGCCCTCTTCCCCCAGCATGCAAACAGGTGGCTGCCATATGTAAGTTTCCATCAACCTAGTTAATACCATTTGTCAGCCTGCCCTAGTGATTCCCTGAGACCCTGCCCTCCCAACTTTTGGGAACACCCAAGCCACTTCAGTTAGCTTTTTCATACAGATGGCCTGCCTTGGTTCACAGTGCAGACTTTTCTAAAATTTCTCAAAGATTCACAAAACCCAAAGAAGTAGCATCTGGCTTTAACGTGTCCCACATCTCTGGGTCTAACCATAGCACTAGAAACAGCTGGCCTCAGTTCATAGCTTAGCCAAGTATGGGTGGCTGCCATCTGCTGATTACTTTGTGGCTCACGCCAGGTGGCCCCAGGCAGAGCACAGATGGCGAATTAACTTGGGCTGTGACAGAGATCCTCCCAGGAGGCCACAGGACTGGCACATCTGGTGGCCAGTCCCATACCGAGCTGGAAGAGCACTGGCACATCCAAAGGGCAGACTAGAAGGCACCAGAGCCCTGCAAAAGTGAATCCTGCTCTGTAGGGCAATACCCTACACAATAGCACCTCCACTATGGTCATAGCCAGTCCACGCAACCAATCAGCCTGAGTGTTGATCCCTCCCATTAATACGCAAAAAGCAACCATGGCTCAACTATAAATAGCAGAGTACACACAACCCACACAAGAAACATACTAGGGGCATCCAGCTTAGGTGGCCAGGATGATTATGCCACTGGGCCCTACAGGGCACCTACTACGTAAGGCCACTCTACTAAAATCAGGAGACATAGCAGCCTTACCTAGAAGTAAACACAGGGAGGCAGCCGAAACAGAGAGATGGTAAAAAAAAAAAAAAGAATATATATATATATATATATATATATATATATATATATATATATATATATATATTAGATAAAAGAACAAAAAAACACTTGAGAAAAGGAACTAAACAAAAGAGAGAACGCATGCTGGAATGGCTCAGCAGGTTGAGTGCTTACCTTGCAGCCCCAGGGTCTGAGGACCAAGTCCTGGCCCTGGCCCATGTGGACCAATATGCTGAACTGAGGTGTCCCCTGGTTCAGCTCCCTCCAGGGTATGCTTCCCATGTGGAAAATCCTTGGCACACAGTGGTGTGTCTCCCATGAGGGAGGCCCCAGCACGGTTCCCGCCCTGTATGGGTCCGCACCCACCTGTGTGGAATGAAACTATGCTGAAAACTAATGACGTACAACTATGGAGACTGCTCTGGGCCCTCCCCCTTTTCTCTCTGTCTCTCTCTCTGTCAAAACAAAATAAATCTTTTAAAAAACGGAGATAAGCAGGCTACCAAATGCAAAGTTCCAAACACTGGTTATAAGGAGGCTCAATCATCTCAGGAGAACTTCAAGAAAGAGATAGAAAACATAAAAATAGAGATAGAAAACATAAAAAAAGAACTAGTGAGAAATAAAATATACAATAATTAAAATAAAGAACACATTAGAGAGAATTAATAGTAGATTACATGAAGCAGAATCAAATCAGCAATTTAAAAGATACAGTAGCAAAAAGCACCCAAACAGGACAACAAAAAGAAATAAAAATTAAAAAAAAAAAGGAGGCTATTTTAAGGTGTCTTTGGGGTGACATCAAATGTCCCAACATTTGCATCATAGGAGTACCAGAAGGAGAAGACTAGAGCAATGAAATGTAAACTTTTCTGAAGAATAAAAAAATAATAGAAAAATTCCCTGACCTGATGAAGGACATAGATATACAAACCCAGGAAGCATACAGTCCTAAACAGGATGAACCCAAATAGGCCCACACCAAGACATGTCATAATTAAAATGCCAAAGATTAAAAATAAAGAGAGAATCTTAAAAGCAGCAAGAGAAAAGCAGTTAGTTACCTACAAGGGAGTTCCCATAAGACTATCAGCTGCTTTCTCAACAGAAAGTTTACAGGCCAGAAGGGATTGGTGTGAAATATTCTAAGCGATGAAAAGGAACTACAACCAAGATTACTCAACCCAGCAAACTATCAGTTAGAACTTCAGTTACCAAGCGGTGGTACGTGTACTCACAGGGGTATACACTGGGCTGTTCAGGGATACACAGAAAATAGTCAGTAATGGCAAAAAAAAAAAAAGAGTAAAGTAAAAAAACGAAAAACATTAGTTATGGAACAATAAATGTTAAGTATGAATTACTGTTAATGGAGACACTTCAAAATTAGATCATATTAACAAATGAGGATTGGTGAGGGAGTGACTATGAAGACTTCCCCTAAGCCACTCTTCTACCAATCATTCCTCACAGTTTTAGAACAATCCATTTGTGACATTTCTAGAACTTCCCCATAAATACATCCGTGGTCAGACTGCTTGATCAGTTTAGTTATTGACTGAGTAAGAGTAAGTATGTTGTCTTTAATTGTGATTCTTTTCAAGTAGTTTTTTTACTTAGTGTTTAACATAGTTTTAGTTATTATTGTCAGTGATTTTTAAGCATGTCAGTTATGGATCAGTGGTTGAAAACAGAAACGACTAAAAAAAACCAAAATTATGTGGATTATAACCTGTCTCTAAGTATTTCTCAACACCTGTCCACAGCTACAAGTACATCATACCAGGAGATAGTAAAAAGGTGTGTGCCTCAGATACTACACAGAAGGAAATATTCTGAAGAGTATATTAAATATGGGTTTTCATTTGTAGAGAATGATGACTGTCCTAAGCCTTTGTGTGTTGTATGTGGAAAAATATTATCCAACAGTTGCATAAAACCCTCTACTTATGCAACATTTAGAAACTAAATATCCTATATGTAAAAACAAAGTAATACATTATTTTTGGTGCTTAGAAAAGCATCCAACTCTTACTTCATACATGATGTTAAGAAAGAATGACAATGAGAACGCAGTTGAGACTTCATGCCATATTGTTTATTGCATGGCTAAATGTGGTAAAAACCACACCATAGCTGAAGATTTAATTTCTCTTTGCATTAAGAATACCATGTTTTGTATTTTGGGGGAAGAACATGTCTGGAAAATCAATACTTGAAGTTGTAGTAGTAGATAGAATTAGAAAAAGTAAATTCTTTTCCATCCAGGTTAATGAAAGTGTAGATGTTGCTGATTTATCTATTTTGCTCATCATCTCAAGTACTTGGTAGGAAACGAAATCAAGGAACACATGTTGCTTTGTTACCCATTGACAGAATGTACCACAGGCAAAGATATCTTGAATGCAATCAATAGCTATTTCATTGAAAAGGACATTAGTTGGTGGAATGCACTGATGGAGGCAAGCCTGTGTCAAGTTGTTTTACAGGCCTATATGGCTGAATTAAAGAAGTAGTTCTCCCCGTACCATGGAGTCACTGTTGCATTCGTAGAGAAGGTCTTGCATCTAAGCCTCTTCCTAGTGAACTGGAAGATGTTCTTGATGAGCCTGTAACAGCTGTAAATTTTATTAAGTCACAACTATGAAACTCCAGATTGTTCAAAGCACAGTGTGAAGAAATGAGCAGCATTCACAGCACATTACTTTTGCATACGGAAGTAAGGTGGCTGTCTTGTGGCAAAGTACTTACACGGATGCTTAAACTTAAACATGAAGTTCGGGTATTTTTTGAAGACCATCATTTCCCTCTTGATCCGAAGTTTCAGGACAGTGATTGGCTTCAAAGTCTTGCATATTTGTCAGATATTTTTCCAGAAATAAACAAACTCAACTTGGGACTTCAAAACAGCTCAATTGCTATATTCAGAGCAACTGAGAAAATTGAGTCAATGGTCAAAAACATGGGCTTTGGAAAGCATTATTGAAAGAGGTCAGTCTGAAGTTTTTGAAACGGCACAGTTTTATATCTGAGAATGACTTGCACACATCCCAAAACATGAAAGAGAATATTTTAAGTCACTTGGAAGGTTTTAAAGTGTCCTTTTATAAGTACTTCCTTCAACATGGAAAAGAAAATAAGTGGATTGCAAATCTCTTCATGGAGAAATCTTCAAAGAAGCTGTACTATCAATCAATGAAAAAGAGCAGTTAATCCAACTTTCAACCAATTCTTTAAATTCTAATTTTAAAAGAAAGCATCTTGTTATCTTCTGGGTAGACAGATGTCAGTGAGGAACATGAACAACTCGGTGAGGAGGCACTGAAATGCCTCTTGCCAATTACTAATGCTGAACTAGTGGAAAGAGATTTTTCTTCTTACACCTTCATAAATAATAAGTACTGCAACAAGCTTAATGCAAGTCCGGATTTAAGACTATATCTTGCATCTTCTGAGCCTGATTTCAAGAAACTAAGTGCATCAAAGCAAGCTCAACGATTTCAATAACAATGTTTCAATAGACTAGTGATCTTCAAAACAATTATTATAGACTTTTCAGATAACACAAATAAATATTAATAATAATAATAAATTAAAAGTTTGTTAAATACTTGATCATAATTATCAATATTTAACTATTACAAATATTATAAAATGAAAACTGTGGTTTATAATTTTAGTGTGGTAATTTTTCTTTCCTAATTTATTACCTAATTTCCACTATTTTACATTAAGATAGACACTGAACAAAAGTGTCAGTATTTAAAAACAACTGTTTTGGGGGAAGCTGGGATGGCTCAGCAGGTTAAGTGCTCACTTTGCAGCCCAAGGATCGAATCCTGGCCCCAGCCCATGTGGACCCATATACTGAACTGGGGTGTGCCCCCAGTTCAATTCTTGCCAGGGCTTATGTGGGAGGCTCCTGGCCCATTCCTGCCCTGTGCAGCCCCTTGCCCACCTGTGAAGTAGAAACTATATATAAAACTAATGCTATCAACTATGGAGACTACTCTGGGCCCTCCCCCTTCTCTCTGTCTCTCTGTCTCTCTCAAAAAACAATAAAAATAAATCTTAAAAAAAAAAACTGTTTTAAAAACAAGGGGAACAATGTATAGAAATTGGTTTAAAATAGGTACACAAGTGGGAAAAGGCTGGGAACTACTGATATAGAATAAAAAGACAGATAAGGAGCTTCCCTGTCAAGAAAAAAATCTAAATGAGTTCATCACCATCAAACTAGATTTACAAAATATCTTAGAGGGACTTCTTTAAGATGAGAGAAAAAAATAAAAAAATATGAGTAGTAAAATGGCAATAACTACATATCTATCAATAATTTTTTAAATGTAAGTGTAGTAAATGCGCCAATCAAAAGATAGGGTGGTTGGAAGGAGAAGAAAATAAGACCCTTATGGATGTTAATGCAGATCAAAAGGCATACGCAGAGGAGAAGGAGGAGGAACAGCTGCAGGAGCAATACTTACACCAGACAAAATAGACTTAAAGTCTATAACAAGACACAAGGAAGAACCCAGTAATCCCACCTCTGGGTATTTATCCAAAGAAACCCAAAATGCTACTTCAAGGGGATGTATGCATCCATAT
>PVKE010033210.1:0-18044 GCA_004027555.1 Craseonycteris thonglongyai
TGTCGTGTTTTCATTGTCATTCATTTCTACAAATGTTTTAATCTCTTGTTTAATTTCCTCTTTGATCCAGCTACTTTTTAATAGCATGTTGTTCAATCTCCACGTATATGTGGTTCTCTCTGCACTTGATCTTTTGCAATTGATCTCAAGTTTCAATGCTTTGTGGTCTGAGAATACACTTGGTATGATTTGGATGCCCCTAAATTTGGTGAAGTTGGATTTAAGTCCCAGGATATGGTCTATCCTTGAAAATGTTCCATGTGCACTAGAGTAAAATGTATAGCCCTTTGTTGTAGGATGAAATGACCTGTAAATGTCAATTATGTCCATTTTCTGCAATGTATCGTTTAAAACTGCAATCTCCTTATTTAGTTTCTGCTTGGATGATCTGTCCAATGTTGTCAGGGGGGTGTAACCCTACTATAATTGTATTTTTGTCAAATTCTCCTTTTAGATCTGTTAGTAGTTGCTTTATAAATTTTGGTGCTTCCTGATTTGGAGCATATATATTGATGAGTGTGATGTTTTCTTGTTGTATTGTCCCTTTTATCAAGATGTAATGTCCATCTTTATGTCTTATTATTTTTTTTTATCCTGATGTCTTTTTCAGCAGAAATCAGTATGGCCACTCCAGCTTTTCTCTGACTGCCATTTGCCTGGAGTATTGTTTTCCATCCTTTTACCCTGAGTCTGTGTTTGTCCCTATGGCTGAGGTGTGTCTCTTGTAGGCAGCATATGGTTGGATTTTGTTTTTTAATCCAGTCTGCTACCCTGTGCCTCTTTATTGGTGAATTCAGTCCATTTACATTCAGGGTGGTGTTTGATATATGAGGATGTCCTGTATCCATTTCTTCTTTCCTTTTTATTTTTTTGTTGTCCCAACTTTTCTCCATTTATTTTGATTTCTGGATTCAGGCCAGATAGCCTCCTTTAGTATTTCTTGGAGTACCGGTTTTGAGCTGGAGAATTCTCTCAGCTTCTGTATATCTGTAAAGGCCTTAATTCCTCCTTCATATCTAAAGGTTAATTTTGCTGGATATTTAATTCTTGGCTGGAAATCTCTCTCTTTTAGTATTTTGAAGATTGGGCTCCACTCCCCCCTGACTTGCAGAGTTTCTGCTGATAAGTCTGGTGACAGCCTGATAGGTTTTCCTTTGAAAGTTATGTTTTGTTTTTCCCTGGCAGCCTTGAGGATCTTTTCTTTGTCATTGATTTTTGTCATCTTCAGAACAATGTGCCTTGGAGAAGATCTGCTAGGGTGTAGGTAGTTAGGGCTTCTGCTTTCCTATTGGATTTGGGGCTGTAATTCCTTCCACAGCTTAGGGAAATTTTCATCCACTATTTGTTTTAGTAGACTCTGAGAAGATTTCATCTCGCTTCCTTCTGGTACCCCTATTATTCTAATATTGTTCTTTCTGATGGAATCAGAAAGTTCTTGTAGGGCTCTTTCATTTCTCTTGATTTTCCTTTCCTTTACTCCTTCCCTCTGTGACATTTCCATGTCTGTATCTTCAATTTCACTCATCCTTTCTTCTAGCTGGTCAGCCCTGTTTCCTATGCTGGTCAGTTCTTTATTCAGCTCTCCCATGATGCCTTTCATTTCAAGGAGTTCCTTTTGGTTCTGCTCTAGCTTCTCAATTTTGTTGGTAAAGTACTCATTTTGCTCAGAAAATTTCTTGTTGAGGTCATTTAACTGTGTCTGGGTACTTTGTCAGCATTGAGTGAGCTCTCTGAGTGTCTTGATTAATGCAGCCTTGAATTCTGTCTCACTTAGATTTGATTCCAAGTGTGCAAGGTCCTTTACTAAAGACTGCCCCTGATCTTCTGGAGGGGCTTTGGCTTCTGAGGTGTGCATTGTGTTTGATATGGTTCTTTTTGCTTTACGCATGAGTCTGTTTTCCCTCTGGGGGTTTGCCTATCAGATGGGCTTCTCTTTATTTTTTCTTTTGGGCTCAGTTGTGGGAGAAGGAGATTTTGGGAGAGGGTTGTGGGAAGCAGACAGCTTCTGTGTCCTGGGCACTTCAGGTTGCTGTCTTAGCTGTTAGATAGCAGGGTAGTAAAGGTGTGGCCAGGGGTGGGGGCATGTGAGCAGGAGCTAGGGCGGGCCTGAGACACAATAGCAGATTCCTCTTTCAGCAGGGGGGCTGGTGTTTCCGTGTGGGCGGGGCGCAGGAGCTCTGGTGTTTCTCTCCTCCCCCTGGCTGCCCCTCCTTCAATTGTATCTGTAAGCCACGCCCGCAGGGCAGCACTTGGATGGGCTGGGGCTTGGCAGAGGCCCCGATCGGCTGCTCAGTCCTGCACGCAGGCAATGACACTGCAGCGACCCGGTCGGCAGCCCCGTTGTGCGCGCAGGCTGCAACGCCCCAGAGGCCCGGTGGGCGGGATGGCAAAAGCCCAGTTGCGCGCTCGCGAGCAGGCAGCAGTGCCGCAGGAGCCTGGTGGGCAGGCCGCCGAAAGCCGGTCTTGCGTGCAGGCAGCGGTGCTGCGGCGGCCTCGTGGGCAGGGCGCCAAAAGCCTGGTAGCGCACTTGCGTGCTAGCAGCGGTGCCGCAGTGGCCTGGTGAGTGGGGCACCAAAAGCCCAATTGCGCGCTGGCAAGCAAGCAGCGGTGTCGTGGTGGTCCGGTGGGCGGGGCGCCGAAAACCCTTTACGCACAGGCCGTAGCTCGGGGGGCAGCTGCTCTATGCTCCCGGTTCTGTTGAGACCGCCGGACTCACTCCAAGCACGTCCAACGCAGCTATGCCCACTCAAACCCCAGCCCTCACTCCAAGAGCCCTGTCCTCAGAAGGCGCTCCCTCACAGTCAATCTCCTCCATAAATCAGGGGTGCTGAGCCATTTTGGGCTGGTGCCCTGCTCTCACCCTGCCCGCCGGGAAGTGCAGCCGCCCTGCTCCACAGTCCCTGCTCCACTTTAGGCTCTGTGATCTGATTAGGGCACTGTGTGCTGTCCCTTGAGTTCGGATGTTAAATTGTCCACAGTCTTGTGGGGATTCCACGCTCCCTAGGTCTCGGTTTCCAGCCCGCCCTCGATCCAGCTCCACTTTGACCGTAGTCCCCCGATCCCCCTTTGTTTTTGCCAGCCCCGGGCTGCGCTCCGATTCTCTGTCCCCGAACCGCTGCTTCCCTTTTCCTCTCCCGCTCTCCCCTTTTTTCTCTAACCTTTGTGTGTTGTTCCGTGTTGTGTGGTTCTCTTAGTTGAGGTTTCTTCTCAGGGTTTCCCCTGTGGATTCCCCTCTGTTCACAAGGCCCTTCCCAGGCAGTTATCGGCGTTCTCCTCTCATGCCGCCGTCTTTGATCTCCTATTTTTCTTGACTGATAGGCAACTTTCATTCTCTGCATGTGAGAGAACCTAATTTTAGCCCTGTGAAGACATGTCACAGCCGAGGAATAATCCTGGCATTTTACCTAAATCCTTTTTCTGGAAGCATGTTCCAAAAGGAATAAAAAACCCTCTGATGAGTTTGTCCAATCTTTGTTTCACAGGTGATGAAACAGCCCCAAGGAGATGATGTTTGAGTCAAAGTTATACTCGGAGTCTGTGGCAGAATTAGAACAAGAACCTGGATCTCTGCTCCTCAGGCAGTTCTGGAAAAACTCCAGAAATGTGATGCTAAATCCTGTCTTTCTGCCTGTGGTTTTGTTTTATTGCAAAGAATACCCACCTGCTCATTATCTGACCAATGTCCTGAGACTCATTAGATGTTCTGGTTTATTTATTAGCTGTTTTGTGTGATGGAGAAAAACTTGAAAATGTGCAGAGAGTTTTACTGGAACCCTGTGTACCTGGGGGTATTAAAAGATTGTGTTTGGGAGATCTTACCTCTAAATCTGATACCAATTTCCTCATTAATATGTAGCAAAGGGAGCTGGGTTTAATAGGAGCTCTCAGAGTTGCTTTTATTTTATTTTCCAGATTAGGAATAAAGAACCAGCCTTTAGGACTGCTTCTAGTCTGTCAGAAGAGAGCACATTTGTTTGTGGTGCTGTGTAAATATGTAGAAGACACACTTCTAAATTCAGGAAGGTACCCAGCTAAATTTGATTAGACTGCATTAAAAATTTGAGAGTTTTCTCTTGTGAGATGATCCTTTCTAGCAGTACTTTAGGACAGAGCTATTTCAGTTGCTTGGAGATAGTTCTACCCCGGGCCTGGGCTTGTTCGCAAATGTTTGTTTCCCTTACATACTCTTCCATTTCTGAGGAAATGCTGTTTGAGTCCATGATTTCTGGAAGTGCCTTTTAGGGCCCTGGCCCTCTAGAGACAGCGTTTGACCTTTGGAGGACATTTCCCATGGTGCATTAATGAGCTCTCCAATGCCATAGTGGATCTTACTCTTTGGTTTAGTGCAGGGGTGGGTGAACTTTTCCTGTAAAGTTCTGGATAGTAAATTCTAACTTTGCTGTCGTAGCATTAAAGCAGTTGTAGCCAGTGTGTAAACAAGTAGGCATGGCTGTGTTCTAATAAAACTTTATTTCCAAAAAACAGTGGGGGGGCTGGACTTGCTGCGTGGGCCATTGTTTGCTGATTCCTGGGAAAGTAGCTTTTTGGGAAAAAAGGCTGAAACACCCTTGGCTTCCGTGAATGATGGAGAAAAGAATCTTGTATTTGGAATGGAAACATCTCAGTTGATATTTAGCATCTGTGATAGGGGGAAGATGCTTTCAAATTATTTTTTCCCATAACTCTTCAGTTAATATAACAGAAAATAAAAGCTTGTTTTGGGGGGAAAATGGCCCCTAGTCCCACTACTCTTCGTACAACTGTATTTTCATTTTTGTACACTTAGTCCTGTGCTCTGGCGTGTGTACTTTTGTAAAGCCCTGATAAACATCGGGACGTCCATGCCAGTTGTTAGTACACTGGAATTCAGTGAAGCCTAAAAGGTATAAATTAGATGTGGCAGAGAAGGGTTTTTAAGACTGATGGTGAGGAGTGCTGTCATTTTCTGTTTTGAATTTTTTAGTAAAAGAGCTGTGATTCACTTTAACTTAAGCATGGCAAAATATTAATATAATAGTGCTATCCAGATGACTAACTACTAGAAGAAATTAGGCCAAGGCAAAAGTAAGTCCAGTAAATGGCTATTGAGTACCAAAGTCACCTTTTAGCTCTAAGTTAACTGTGTGGTCCCCAGGGTTTCATGGCAGCACCAGGGTTACTGCACCCTTGCCAGTGGCCACAAAGGCTAGATCATAACAGATTTAATTTTTTTTGTTCCTTCTAGCACACATGATAAACTAAGAAACAAATGACCACACTTTAGCCTCATTCTGTATGATGTGACTCTAAAGATGTTCTTTACTTAACACAAATTTCCAAACATGTATATTCAAGAATGGTGGGATTCTTTTTTCTTACAACCATGCTACCATTGAGCAAATTATTTGTTTGTTTGTTTGTTTGTTAGAAGGTGAGAGAGAGAGAGAAGCGGGGAGGGCCCAGAGTAGTCTCCATAGTTGTACATCATTGGCTGTGACGTAGTGTCATTCCACGTAGGTGGATGTGGGGCTGCGTGGGGTGGGAACTAACCTGGAGGCCTCCTGCATGGGAGGTGAGAACCTTTGCTGTCATCCTGGTGGTTACCAGCTGTGCTGCAGTTCAGCATATGGGTTTGTATGGGCCAGGTGTGGAATTTGATCCCAAGACCTCATGGTTGCAAGGGAAGCACTCAAGCTGCTGAGCTATCTGGGTGTCATGGCTCAAATTATTTTGAAGCTTATATTTTGGAATTGACTTCAGAATGAGTTACCAAAGAGCTGCAGCAGAAAAGAAGTTTGCGGGGAAGCCGGGATGGCTCAGTGGGTTAAGCACTTACTTTGCAGTGCCGGGGACGGAGGATTGAATCCCGGCCCCAGCCCGTGTGGACCCATGTGCTGAACTGGGGAGTTCCCCCAGTTCAGTTCTTTCTGTCTCTGTATCTCTCTCTCTCTCTGTTAAAAAAATAAAAATAAAAAAATAAATAAAAAAGAAAAGATTGCCTGCTTTATAGTTTTACCTTTTTTTTTTTTTAAGATTTATTTTATTGTTTTGACAAAGACAGAGACAGAGACAGAGTGAAGGGGGAGGGTCCTGAGAAGTCTCCATAGGTGTATGTCATTAGTGTTTGACAAGGTTTTGTTCCACACAGGTGGGAGAGAGCTACATAGGGCAGGAACTGGGCTGGGGGCCTCCTGTATGGGAGGCACAACCCCTCAAGCCAGGGGTCAAACTGGGGGGCGAGAATTGAACTGGGAGCCTCCTGCATGGGAAGCACACCCCCGTTCAGCATATGGGTTCACATGGGCCTGGATTGGGATTTGATCCTCAGCTTAACCCGCTGAGCCACTCCAGCTTCCCTCTTATCTTATTTTTGACTGAAAATGGCATTAGCTAGCACAACTTCCCCACCTTGGCCACTGCCTGTGGCCCTGGGTTGCTTTCAGCTGTTTTCAGATCTCATAACCATGCTCAGAGCAGATGAATCTGTTTCAACTGAGCTAAGGGTTATAGGTAATAAAAATAAACCAGAAGTCTCTGAGGGTATTTTTTGGAGGGAGTGTCAATATTTATTTTTCTATGTAAGTTGTTATAGTTTAAAATAAAAGTCATGCCTCTCTACATTAGGCTGTCCTCAGCCCACCATGCCAACATGGTTTTGAATGAGGTCATCCTGACATGAATTTGGCTTTCAAGTTTGACCTGTTTTATTCCAAATCCCACTGTAGGATGTGAGGCAAGGTTCTTGAAAGGCCCTCACTTTCATGTGCTCTTTTAGTCCTGTTACCTGAAACATTTGTAAGGCTGTTCTAAGTTTGCTTCCCTGGGAGACTGTGCATACTCATATAGTGATAGAAGCTGATGGACTGTAACACTTTCTTCCTATTCCTCTTGTCCTCCCGTGCTCCCTCCTCCACTGTGGACAGTGGGAAGCTGATGTCCTGTACTAGGGAGTTTTATTGTCTTGGAGGAAGTTGTGTAGACTCAGAACTTAGGAGGTGGGCTCAGAGCTATTTAGAAGGCATGCTGCTTAAGATCTTAGTTGTAGTCTGTAGACTTTTTCTAAGCTGTCTAAGCAGGAGGAGATTTATTAGAGAGTTTTCTAGTATTTCTGGGAGAACAGAGTTTCAGGGCTATGTTCAGTAATAACACAGCTTGTCTTCAACCAATTCCCAATTGTAACATGACTGTAACTCATTTCCACCCCAGTTCCTGTACAAATGGAGACAGATCACTAAAACCTCTGCCACAGCTGGTCCAAGTAATCAAACACACCTACCACTGTCGTGCCAGAAGTTCTGACCTTCTAGCATATGGCTACTGCCTACTGTTGTTCCACTTTCAAATCTTGCATGGGTGTGTCTGCTTGGAAATCTAGCTGCAAGGGAGTCAGTGAGGGGGTGTTTGGCTTTCTATCCTCTGTTGACCAGGAAGGTGGAGGACTTGAAAACTGTTGGGTGGGTTGAATGAGCTACTTTGTAATATTTGTGACCAAGACTATGTGCATAGAGATAAAAGCTAAACCCTTGGTGGGTAGATTATTGCAGTGGAAAGAACGTAGGATACAGAGGACTGAGTATAGGAGATTCATGATTGCTATTGGGAGAATTAGATGACCATGATTCAATGTAGCTGTCAGTGCTGCTACCAGGTGGGTGTCCACCCATTGTGTGACAGGTGGCATTGATGAGTAGAAGTGGCTGCTATGCTATGTTTGTGCTCTTGATGTGGTTCTGACCTTAGTAAGAGAGAAGTGCTGCACTCATAATGCTTGTTCCTGTGTATCATTGCAGCTTTGAGGCTGGTAGAAACCTCAATTTCAAGTTTTGTTTTCCAGCCTGTAACCACCTGTAAGTTATTAAAGAATTCTGAGTTATCTAAAAAGGCTAATATGTGTACTTTGCAGGGAGGTTGTGATGGTATAATCAGATAACATATGATGGCCTAACATACATCTCTGACATATAGTAATTGCCCACTAAATTACTGCTTTTATGCTCAACTTTCTTTTTTCCTTTTGTCTGAGTAGTCAAATCTGTCTTAAACCCAGATACAGTAGCTTCTCTGCTTTTTTTTTTTTTTTTTTTAGCAATTAGCTTATCTTTCCCACTTCCAGTATACCTCTTTTCCCACTGTTCCCTGAACGTTTTATTATGAAAAATTTCAAACACAGGAAAGTTGAAAGAATTGTATGGTGAACACACATATATTGCTCACCAAGACTCTATAATTAACATTTTATCATACCTGCTTTATCACATATCTTTCCATCTATCCAGCCACCAACCCATTTTATTTCTTTATATGTATATTTCAAAGTAAATGGCTGAAATCAGTACATATCCTTATAAATATTTTAGCTTAAAATATTAAGAATTTTTTTGTAGTTATTTTCCTTTGAATGTAAAATTTTACAATGAAATGCATAAATCTTAAGTGTGCATTTGCTGGATTTTGACAGCTGAATACACCTGTCACCCAAACTCCTATTAAAGTATAGAACATTACCACCTTCTGAGAAAGTTTCCTGGTGCCCCTACTCCTTCCATCACAGGCAACCATCATTCTGATTCTCCCCCGCACCCCAGTAAATTAATTTTGTTTATTTTAGAATTACATATAAATAGAATCACACAGTATGTACTCATTAATGTCTGGCTTCCTTTAGATCATAGCTTTTTAGAGATTCATTTCCATAATCATGTCTTATCAGTCATTGATTTCTTTTAATTGCCCAGTCGGCTAGCTTTCAAAAGATGCCTGATTGTTGCAAAGAAGGAAGGACCATAAATAAGCCTTCCCCGGGGAACTTGGACATTGTTTCTTCTTTCTCCTTTCAAGCCTAACGTTATTACTTCATGAAGGCTCTTTGTTGATGATTAGGATTGAAGGGATTTAGAGGCCATTTAATTCAGAGATCCGTCTCCCAGTATTCTGCATTTTGTCCAGGGCAGCCATCTTTCTTATCCATTTTTCTTCCATCTCGGGACTAGTGTTAATAGGAATTTGTGTGCAGGAGGAGTAAGAGGGCCAATAGATAGGCACCTTAGACATTTAATTGTTTTAGATTTTTTTTAAAAAGGGATGAGTCCACCCATCTCCTAATGATTTTTGTTGTTGGAGATTTTGTTATGCTGAGTACCTGCTGGAAATATAGCACCACTTGGCTGCAACAGCTGGAGTTGGAAACAAATTTGTATTTAGCTTTTCTGTTAATGAATTAGCAAGGACTCTGAAGTTGCTAAATTTTCTGATGGGAAAAGCCATCGTTCTCTTCCCTCCTGTACCCTATTACTCCCTCCCCCCCTTTCTCCTTTCTTCTCTCTTCCTTCTCTTCCTCCATGTCTTTGTGTCTCTCTCACTGACACACACACACACACACACACACACACACACACACACACACACATTCACATCCTACCCTTACCCCTTTTTAAGATGTTTACATATAGTGATTTGTCTTAAAGTTTAGGTAGTTCATTTTTGAAGGTAATAGAGATGTTGGGGTGGGGTGAGAAGGAGGAGGGTTGACAATAGGGAGGCAGCTCCCATTCAATGATGGTAGATTATTAAATGTACCATATGGCACCCAAGTGTTGGACACAGCAGGGCTCCATAATTGCTAGTTTCATCCTTGTTTCTGTCCTCTGCTGAGGTTCTGGAACCTGCATGTACATCAAAGGTATTGGGGAAGATTTTATAAAAATACCAGTATGTGGGTCTCTTTTCCCAGGCAGTTCTAATGTGCAGCCACAATTTGAATGCACTGATTTACTACCTTTGGGACCCATTTTCTCATACATTGTCACCACTAATCCTAGTAATTGTCCAAGGCAGTCAGGTTTTAGTGATACCTTCTTACTTCAACTGAGCGAACTGATGGCAGAGTGGATATTCTAACATAGGTCAGTCTGATTGCAAATGTCACATTGTCCCCATTATTCTGTGTTCACGCTGATCTCACATAGTACGGCGGATCATGACTTCCTTTAGTTATTCACTCATTTGTTGCTTGCCAAACCTTTCATACTGTGGCTGGAAGTACTTGGTGGGTCCCTGCCTCCGGGAGCTGACTGGGTAGGGCAGACACAGAGTGGAAAGGCAGCTGAGCTGTGGTATGCGGGCCTGTGCTCTCTGGAGCAGCCGGGCCACGGGCCCGGACTTGGTGGGCAAAGAACTGTCTCTGAAGAAAATACCACCTAGTTGAGATCTGGAGGTGTGAGAGAGCAAACCTGGGCTCTGTGGGGGAGGTGAAAGAAGCTCAGAAGCTGAAAGCAAGCAGGAAAAGGACCTGGAGCTGATTATATAGCCTGAATAGATGTGCCTTCCAGAAGAAAGCTGTTTCTCAGCCCATCCGCTGTGCATTCAGGCACTTTGCAGCAGGATCCTCATTTGCATTTATAAAACAAAATAAAATGCTTTATCATAGGTTTCTATAAATTGCCAATTTCATTGAATTTAAAAGGATTTTGTTATTTTTTTTGTTTAATATGATTGTATATTAGGAAGATGTAAATAAAGTTATGACTTTATAGCTAAGAAATTCTGAATAAATAATACTTATTTCCCACCACTCGTGGAAGGCACAAGTGCTAGAAAGAGTTCTGTAAGGAGAGCTGCATCCCAAAGGGGTCTTGGGCAGATTCCAGAATCTTCTGAATTATTTCTAATTTTTGATAACCTTAACAGAATAGCATAGTGTTAGAGCATGAGTTTTTAAGTTAATTAAAAGCCAAGGGGAAGCTGGGATGGCTCAGTGGGTTAAGCGCTCACTTTGCAGCCCTGGGGACCGAGGATCAAATCTAGGCCCCAGCCCCTGTGGACCCACATGCTGAACTGGGGAGTGCCCCCAGTTCAGTTCTCACCAGGGTGAGACCCCGGCCCAGTTCCTGCCCTGTGCAGCCCTGTGCCCACCTGTGAAATGAAAGTATGTGGAAAAACCAATGATGTGCAACTATGGAGACTGCTCTGGGCCCTCCCACTTCTCTCTGTCTCTGCCTCTCTCTCTCTCTGTGTCAATAAAAACCAATAAAAATAATTAAAAAAAAAAAAGCGCCCAGTTTTGTCACTTTCCTTTAATGGGATATGTGAAAGTTATTCTACCTTTCTAAACTCTAGTTTGCTCATCAGTAAAGTGGGAATAATAATACCTCATGTAATCTAAGAAATTATTTACTGTTTCCATTTTTGACACTTCATACTCTCACGGAACAAATAGATGAACTAAATATATGCAGTTATGTGTAATATATGAATATGTGTGTGTATGTGTGTGTGTGTATATATGTGTGTGTATATATGTATGTATATGTGTGTATATCTAGCAGGCATTCTTTTTATCTATCTATCTATCTATCTATCTATCTATCTATCTATCTATCTATCTATCTATAGCTCACCACTCAATCTAGAAAGGTTAATATAACTACTAGTTGCTCATCTACCTGTGTTCTTTTCAAACTGAGGCCCCCTCAACCCCTTTCAGGTAGTCATTAGTTCTTCACTTTTGAGTTCATCTTTCCTTTGCATTTTTATAAATAGTAATATAAATCGTTTTTACACTAAATATTTAAAATAAATAGTAATACGATATCTCTAAGTAATGTATCATTTATTTTTCTTGTCAGTTTTATATATTTAAAAAAGTAAGTGTGTATAGTCTCCATTTGTTTTCTTTTAGAGCTCCCTATGGCTCCACGTCCACTCCCTTATTGTGTTTAACAGTGGTGCGTTCATTTTCAAAGCTGTACACCACTCATTTGTGTGACTATGCTGGCGATCATCTGTCCTGGTGATGGGCGTTTGGAGTGTTCACTCCTTGCTCCTGTGAGCAGTGCTACTGCTCTGCGCACACTTGTCTGTGTCTCCCAGTGTGTGCAAGAATTTATATGTGTACATGTGGGATTTGGGGGGTTTAGGGTATCTGGATGCTCACCTTTATACACGTGTGACTGATCTCATTATGTTTGAAATACCAAAACTGACTTATGATTTTGAAAAATAAAGAAGCTATCAAAGCAGCTGATGTAGCAAAAGGAGTTACAGCACTAAGCTCTAGACAGGGGTCTCCAAACTTTTCAGCCCGCGGGCCGCATTAACTATCAAACAGCAGTTTGGGGGCCGACTACACACTCGAGGTCCAAATAAAAAAGAATCAAAACATAGATATTGTTTTAAATTATTTATTTAATATTACTTTATTCAGATAAAAAGGTCTCCACAGGCCAGATGAGAGGGCCTTGTGGGCCGGATGTGGCCCACGGGCCGTAGTTTGGAGACCCCTGGTCTAGAGAATAGCATGCCTGGCACTAGTGATCAAAAGGTGGACTTTAAAGCCAGTAGGGAGTGGTTCGAAAACTTTAAAAAAGGACTGGGATTCATAGTGTCATGCATGGAGAGGCTGCAAGTTCCAACTCGGAAGCAGCAGAAAAGTTTGTGAAAGAGTTCAAGGAATTTGTGGTAAGTGAGGGGTATGTTCCAAACCAAGTTTTTAATTGTGATGAAACTGGACAGAACTGCACCAGGTCACACAAGCCAATGAAAGACCATCTGACTCTCTTGCTGTGCGGAAATGCTAGTGAGGACTGCAAAATCAAGCCTCTCCTAGTGCACCAGTCAGAAAATCCACGAGTTTTTAAGAAGAGCGACATCACTAAGAGCAAACTAAATGTTATGTGGAGATCAAATGTCAAAGCATGGGTTACCAGGCAATTCTTCACTGAATGGATACACGGAGAGTTTGCTCCAGCAGTAAAGGACCATCTGCAGAAGAAAAATCTTTTCAATGAAGCTCTTCTTGCTCTGGACAATGCCCTAGCGCATCCTCCAGGCTTAGAAGATTTGGTGGAGGAATATAGCTTCATCAAGATAGAATACTTGCCCCCCAACACCACTCCTCCTACCTAGCCCGTGGACCAGCAGGTGATCTCGAACTTCAAAAAATTGTACACCAAGGCGATGTTCCAAAGATGTTTTGAAATTACAAGTGAAACACAACTGACCCTACAAGAGTTCTGGAAGGATCTACAATATCCTCCATTGCCTAGGAATAATCGAGAAATCATGGAGGGAAGTGTCTTTGAGGACAATGAACTCCGCCTGGAAAAATCTCTGGCCTGAATGTGTTGCTGCAAGGGGCGTAGAAGGTTTTGCAGAACCATCTGTTGTTCCTGACATCGCATCTCTGGGCCAGTCTATCTATGAGTTTGGAAATCAGCGAAGAGGATGTGAACAAGTTAGTGGACGATCACAGGACTGAGCTGACAACGGAAGAGCTTCAGCACCTTAACTAGCAGCAGCTGAAAGAAATCTCAGAAGAAGTTTCTTCTGGGGAGGAAGCGAGAGACCCTGGAACCCATTCCCTCTGGTGAAATCAAGGACCTTCTTAGCATGTGGTCAAAAACCCAGGCAGCTGTTGAGAAGTGGCACCCTGAGAAAGCCCTAGATGACAGGTGTGTTAAGTTGTTTGATGATAACATCATTGAACATTTCAGAAAAGTGCAAAAAGGTCGCCAACATCAGACCACTTTGGGACATTGGTTCTCAAAAGCAAACACAAGCAGTGACCCCAAGCTCTCCACAAGTGGTACCATAGCAAAGGGCATTAAAGACCAAGAATGCAGACACCTGAAGTTATCATGGAGGATGACTCTTCTTCCTCTTCCATCCCTTAAAGCATCCACATGTGTCATCATCATTATCGTTTTTTAATTTTTATTAAAATGTTATCACTTGTTAATATTTTACCTTAAAATTAATAACATTAATACTTTACTTTAAATGTAGTATACTTACTGTTAAAATCACTTTGAAAATTTGAGTTCGTGGCACCCAGGAGCAGATTAATCCTGTTTCTATTATTTAAAAGGAGAAAACTTGTCTTGGAACTTGAAAGTTTTGGAACTTGAACATGGTTCTGGCGTGGATTAAGTTCAAATTCCAAGGCATCACTGTATTTGGTTTGAGGGGGATTGGTCTTAGTTCCTCTTTGAATGCCTGGTAAAACTTGTTAGTGAGACCATCTGGTCCTGGACTATTGCTTTTGGGAAGGTTTTGGATGATTGTTTCAATTTCCTTACTGTTGATTCGTTTGTTTAGATTATCCAGTTTCTTTTTGATTCTGTCTAGGTATACTACATGTTTCTAAAAAATTTTCCATTTCTTCTAGGTTGCAAAATTTGGTGGCATATAGTCCTTCATCGAATTCTTGTATGATCCTTTGTATTTCTGTAGTATCAGTTGTAATTTCCCCATCTTTCATTTCTAATTTGGATTATTTGTGTGTTTTCTCTTTTTCCCTTGGTGAGCTTAGGCAGGGGTTTGTTGATTTTATTAATTTTTTCAAAGAACTAGCTCTTTGTTGCATTAATTTTTTTCTATTGTTTTCTATTTCATTTAGTTCTGCTTTAATTTTTATTATTTCCTTCTTTCTGCATACTTTGGAGGTGCTTTTCTTCTTTTTCTAGTTGTTTAAGATGTGACATTTGGTTGTTACTTGTGATTTATTTTGTTTCTTGAGAAAGGCCTGTAGTGATATAAATTTCCCTCTTATTACTGCTTTCGCTGCATCTCAGTAATTTTAGTATGTTGTGTTTTCATTGTCATTTGTTTGTATGTATTTTTAAATCTCTTCTTTTATTTCCTCTTTGATCCAATCATTTTTAATAATATGTTGTTAAATTTCCATGTATATGGTTTTTCCTGCTTTCTTTTTGTAGTTGATCACTTAATTTCAAAGCTTTGTGGTCAGAGAATATACTTGGTATGATTTAACTTTTCTTAAATTAGCTGAGGCTAGCTTTGTGTCCCAGCATGTGGTCTATCCTTGACAATGTTCCATGTGCACCGGAAAAGAATATATACTCATGTGTTACAGGATATAGTATTCTGTAAATGTCAATTACATCCAATTGCTGTAATGTTATCATTTAAAGCTGATATTTTCTTTTTTTAAAAGATTTATTTTTATTGTTTTTTGACAGAGACAGAGAGAGACAGAGAGAAGGGGGAGGCCCAGAGCAGCCTCCATAGTTGACAGCATTAGTTTTCCATATAGTTTCACTCCACAGGTGGGCATGGGGCTGTGCAGGGCTGGAACTGGGCCAGGAGCCTCCCGCATAGGCCCCGGCAAGAACTGAACTGGGACCACACCCCAGTTCAGCATATGGTTTCACATGGGCCAGGGCCGGGATTCGATCCTCGGGCTCTGGGGCTGCAAAGCGAGCGCTCAACCCACTGAGCCCTCCCAATTTCCGTGACATTTCCTTTTTTATTTTCTGTTTGGATGATCTGTCCATGACTGTCAATGGGGCGTTTAAGTTCCCTACTATAATTGTGTTTCTGTCAGTTTCTCCTTTGAGATCTGTTAGTAGTGGCTTTGTAAATTTTGGTGCTTCTTGTTGAGGGTATATATATTAATAAATTTAATATCTTCTTATTTTATTGCCCCCTTTATTATTATTAAATGTCCATCTTTGTCTCTTATCTTTTTGATCCTGAAGTCTGCTTCGTCAGGTATAACTATGGTTAGACCTGCTGTTCTCAGGGTGCCATTTGCTTGGAGCATTTTTTTCTACCCTTTCACTTTGAGTCTGTGTTTGTCCTTGTGGCTGAGGTGTGTATTTTGTAGGCAGCATAAGGTTGGTTTTTGTTCTTTAATTTAGTTTTCTACTCTGTCTTTTTATTGGTGAGTTCAGTCCATTTACATGTAGGGTGATAATTGATCTCCTACAGCCATTTTATCCTTTTGTTTTCTGGTAGCTCTTTTTTATTGCTTCTTTGCTTTTTTCTTCCCATTGATTATTTTGATGGTGTTTGATGGTGTTTATGACTGTTTTCTCTTCTTTTAATTTTATGTGTTCCAGTTCTAAGTTCTTCTTCAGTGGTTACCATATTAAAGAAAATTTCGTATATGCAGTGGTTCTTTTTCTTAAGGTTTTTTTTTTTACCTCCATTCTCTTTGGAAATTTCTACCTTTACGTCCTCCTCTTTTATGTTTTTGTTGTTCCAGTTTATGTTTGTTTACTTTTACTTTTTGTTTCAGGTCCAATTGACTCCTTCATTTTTTCTTGAAATGCTGGCGTTGTGCTGGAGAATTCCTTCAGTTTCTGTATGTCTGGAAATGTCTTTTTCCTCTATATCTAAAGGATAAGTTTGGTAGGTAAAGGATTCTTGGCTGGTGATTTTTCTTCTTTAATATTTTGAATACTTTGTTCCATTCTCTTCTTGCTTGTAGGGTTTCTCTTGAGAAATCTGATGACAGTTTGATGGGCTTTCCTCTATAGCAGGGGTCTCCAAACTATGGCCCGCGGGTTGGAGGCCCTCTCATCTGGCCGGTGGAGACCTTTTTATCTGAATAAAATAATATTAAATAAATAATTAAAAACAACATCTATGTTTCGATTCTTTTTTATTTGGACCTCAAGTATGTAGTTGGCCCCCAAACTGCTGTTTGATAGTTAATGCGGCCCGCGGGCTGAAAAGTTTGGAGACCCCTGCTCTATAGGTTATGGTAGTATTTTTTCTGGCTGCCTTGAGGATTCTTTCTTTGTCTTTGATCTTTGATATCTTCTGTATAATGTGCCTTGGAGAGGATCTACTAGGATTCAAGTAACTAGGGGTCCTGTTTCCTTCTTGAATTTGAGGTTTTAGTTCTTGCCATAGATTTGGGAAGTTCTCATCTGCCATTTGTCTGAGTAAATTCTCTGTGCTCATCTCCTTCTGTGCTCTCTCCAGAATACCTATTATTCTTTTTAATGGAGTCAGATAGTTCTTGCAGGTATCTCTCATTTCTTTTAGCTTTTAGGTCTCTCTCTTCTTCCTTCTGTGACATTTCCAAATTTCTGTCTTTGATTTCACTAATTCTTTTCTCCATCTGTCAGCTTTGCTTCCTATGCTAGCTATTTTATTTTTCATTTATTTTATTATGTTGTTTATCTCCAGAATTTCTATTTGCTTCTTTTTTATAGATTAAATTTTCTTGGTTTGTGTTCTTTGCCAGTTTTCTTTGATCTCTTTGAGTGTTTTCAGAATTGGAGTCTTGAATTCTGATAGTTAGCTCATATGTTTTCATATCTTTAAGTTCCTTTTCTGGATATTTTTTTCGTTCTTTCTGAGCAACTTTGTTCACAAGGGTATTCATCGCTATTGGAACATTTACTTTCCTGGACATGAGGACTTTTTCCCTGCTAGATGGGAAGAAATCTTTCTTTTACTTCCTAGCTGGTGTTAGTGTCTTATAATATTTTCTCTTGGTTATTTGGTTTTCTCACAGTGGGAGACTTCCTAGAAGGTGGGCTTCTCTTTGACTCACTCGCTCTGATCTCTGTATGCCTTCTCTTTGAGAAGATAAGGTGGGTGATGGTATTCTATGCTTCTGAGATCCCATTGCTGTCAGAAGCAACTACACCTGTGCTTCACTTTTCCTAGATCTCTCTGCTGGCTTCAGCAGGAAGAGGGAGGGCGAGTTTGTTGGAAAAGGTGCAGGTCTGATTGTGTCACAGGGTAATGGCGGCTTCCTGGCAGCAGCTCACCAAAGGCAGGCTGTGGGTGAGGCCTGCTTGGTGAGCCCTGGGAGACAGCAAGGGAAAGCAGCCAGGCTCCGTGTCTAAGACCATGAAGTACTGCGGTTGGGGCCCCACCTCACGAGGGCCACTCTGCACTGTAGCCACCAGCACACTCCCCATGCTGGCACTCCAGCTACTGGAACACCTGCCTCCTGCTCTGTTCACCAGCCTCACACTCCACGGGCCCCCAGCTCCAGCTGCCCAACAGCAGTACCCTCCAGTCACCCGCCCCGATCTCCAGCTACTGCTGGGCCTCGCTCCGGCCGCCCGCCCTGTGCTCTGGCAGCCCTCCCCGCGCCCCGGCCGCCCGCCCCGCGCCCCGGCTGCGCCCCCCGCACCCCCACCGGGGCCTCTCACCACCGGCACTGCGCCCGCTGTCTCCGTCCACCCCGCGCTCTGGCGTCGGCGCCTCCGCCTCTGTCCGCTCCCGGCCTCCAACCCGCCCAGGTCGTTCTGCTCCTGGACCCGCGTCCCCGCGCTGCCACCTCCGTCCGTCTCTCCTCT
>PVKE010033211.1:0-18025 GCA_004027555.1 Craseonycteris thonglongyai
AGAGAGAGAGAGAGAGAGATACAGAGACAGAGAGAGAACTGAACTGGGGGAGCTCCCAGTTCAGCATATGGTTCTGCATGGGCCGGGGCCGGGATTCGATCCCCGGTCCCCGGCGCTGCAAAGTGAGCGCTCAACCCACTGAGCCATCCCGGCTTCCCCTCAGATGTTTCTTAAGTTTAACGGTTGATAATATCCTTATACAGAATACAGTTAAAATGTATATATCCTAATATTAAACGTTACAAATTCAGACAGTGAATTTCATTATTTGGAAATAAACTCTTTAAGAAATCTAAGTTTCTTACACTTTATGTACCTAATAAAATTTCAATCTCTACATTGTAATTAAAATGTAAAAGTGCAACCCGGCATCAAAAGGTAATACCCATGAATTAGCAAAATGAACTAGATGCTTTAATTTTTGCTCAAAAAATTTATTCTAAGATCTTGAAATTTTATTTTTATCAGATATGGAGTACCCAAAGCAATTTGATTATGCCAATGACCCAATGTTTATGACAAAAAATATGACTTGGCTCTCAATATAAGCCACCTATTGCACATTTCACCAAACCACAAAAGTTTTAATTAAAAAGCTGAGAAAAATAATATTCAACATTCACTGTAGCATGTAGTATGGAAGAATCAAATAAAACTATATTATTTTCAAATATGTATTTATTCACATAATTTGCAAATAATTTTATATTAACTCATATAAAAAGGAATATAATATTAACTAATAACTAATACATCTGATTAAACATGAACTTCAAATTGCAAAACTGTGCCAAAATGGGTTATTTTACATAAAATTTGAAATCAATATCTACCATCTCTAGGTCAATATGAAAGTATATTCCGGGGGAAGCCGGGATGGGATGGCTCAGTGGGTTAGGCGCTCACTTTGCAGCGCCGGGGACCGAGGATGGAATCCCAGACCCGGTCCGTGCGGACCCATATGCTGAACCGGGGAGTGCCCCCAGTTCAGTTCTCTCTCTCTCTCTATCAAAACCAATAAAAATAAATAAAAAAATAAAGTATATTCATAGGGATGCCAGGTAGCTCAGTAATTGAGCACTTGCCTCACAATCACGAGGCCTGGTATTTGATTCTAGGACCCGGCCCATGCAAACCCATATGCTGAACAGCAGATCAACTGGTAATCACCAGGATGGCTCAGTGGTGAAAGGTTCTTGCCTCCCATTCAGGAGGCCCCCAGTTCATTTCTCACCCTATGCAGCTCCATATCCACCTGGATGGAATAAAACCATGCCACAACTAATAATGTACAAGTATGGAGACTTCTCTGGGCCCTCCCCTATCTATCTATCTATCTATCTATCTATCTATCTATCTATCTATCTGTATCCTTTTCTCACAATCAAATATTTTTAAAAGTATCTTCCTACAAATAACGTAAGTTAATTACATTAACAAACTTTAGCCCCCAAATCTTTAAAATTCTATTGTAATTAGATGTTTATTGTATTTTATTCACAGTGAATATTAAAGCCATAAGAAATTATTAAAATTTTTCTATGAGAATTATAATCTAAATATAGTTCAATTTATTGTAACAAAATATACAATCAATTTTTATTTTTCCCTAGTTCCATTATGGGAGCCGTTTTACTGGGAATATAATTTTAATAGTTAAATTGAAGTGAATTACTTTTCAGTTAGTTATTAAGTATTTTTAGCTATGCCTTTAATAAGTCATGTAAGAAAAGTTGGAAGCTCTGTAACAATTTGTTTAACTTCTAAATTGGAGGTGGAGCAAATCAAACATCCTGTTGAACACTGATAAGAAAATAATCACTAATTTGGCTACTGATGAATAATATGTGGGCACCACAGCATAAGAAGAACTGTGTCCTTATTAAATAAGAAAGTAAATGAAAGCCTGCCTAACTAGGAAAGCTAATAATTGCTATGGGCTTTTGCAAAAAGAAATTGCTATACCATACCCACCCTCCCTTACACTACACAAGAAAGCAATTATAGGTAAAGAAAAAAATGAAGGTAAGGAAGAAATCATGAAAAGAGTTATGAATAAGGCATAAGAGAAAATTCTCATGAGAACTAAAATAATCAAGTGTGAGATCCAGAAAAAGGAACAAAAATTCACAGCCAACCAAAGGAGATGGGAAGTACTATAGCAAACTTAAAAACACATGATAATGTTACTATTCCTCACACATCTTAGGCTCATTCACTTAATCAAATGGAAGCATAAAACAAAATGCAGAAATAAATTTGTGTATAAGTATTCCCTAGTAGATTTGTTTTCAAGAATTAAATCCTTTGGGCAGTGGTTTATAATTGAATGTACAATTGCAGATAAATGATTTTTCTCAACACAACAAAAAATATAAAAATTCATTCTAGCTTTATGCTTTAATGATCTGTACCTTGTTATCTTTTTATTATATCAAAATAAATAGATAAATAAATGAATGGAATGTGAGGTGAACTGTCCACTAGGACAATGTAGATAAAGAGCTTCTGGTGTTTTACTGCCTTAGTTAACATCAAATGAACATATACGAGGGCTGTCTGGAAAATACTCCAGCCATAAATGCCTCTGTTTTTCCTATTGCATGACTGAATACTTTCAGGACAGCCCTCATACAGTATACTTCCCATTAAGCAGAACTCAAGCAACTGGCACTCTCAAGCAACCAGCAAAAAAAATGAAGAAATATTACACTTATCCACCACCTACTGAGCCTCATGGGTTCCCTGGATTTCAGAAGCTGATGCTGCTAAGAGGCAAAGAAAGATAATACAATTTTATTCATACTACTCAACAAAAATCAGTGTGCATCAAAGGCTTTATTTGGAAATCACATGAAAAAATTTTAAGAGTAAGTGCTGTATAATAGGTGTGGGCATTATATTCAGTCCATTTTGTTTTACTTGAGTTAATAATAAATTTTTATGCATGTGAAATCTAACCCCATTGTGGCTTGGGTCATTTCCAATAGTGGTAACTCAGTGATGATGACAGGAGAAAAGACCTATGGGTAGGATAACCACGTAAGTATTCCTCTAAACCAGAACACATAGTGAAAGGGAACACTATCAATAATTATGCCCAGGTAACATGTATAAACCAGGACTGTCCCAGGAAAATCAGGACATGTGAGTAATCTACCCTCCAGTTTCAGAATATGATCTGTATTTTCACTGTAGCCAGTACTGAGAGAAAACCATGTATCAAGTCGAGGTAGATGTACCTATCCATACATCTATTTGACAGGGATGGCAGAAAGGATAAAATTCCAGGCAACAGGATAAAAGCCAGAAATAATAAGACACAAGGAGGAGTATAATGATCAAAGACACTAAATTTTTATAGTGTACCTACGGAGTAACTCACAGCTCAGACAGAAGGCAATGAAGTTACCAATTAAGGTCAGATATAAAAATGTTCTTAAACTTCAAAGACTTCAGTTGGTTGTAAAAAGCAAGACAGCAGATATTGCTTATGTTAGAGGGGTACAGATATAGAGGATGGAGAGGAAGCTAACTTTTGTTAAAATTCAAGGACAAGTACACTTGTCAACAGTATCAAAAGGCTCTTAAAAATGAAGATAGAATTTACAATAACTGGATGGAACTTGAGATCATCACATTAAGCGAAATAAGCCAGATAGAAAATGCTGAGAACAATTTGACTTCATTCACTCATATGTAGAATATAAAACTGAAAGCATCAAGGAAACAAAACCTCATGGACATAGGCAATGGTTTAATGGTTACCTGATGGTAAGTGGGGAGGGGGTGGGAGAGGAGAAAGGGGAAGCTAAAGATATGGGTGATAGAAAGGAACGTGACTCTGGGTGGTGAACATGCATTGTAACACATAGATGAAGTACTAAGGAATTGTACATCTGGAACCTATGTAATTTTTACTAATCAATGTCACCCCAATAAATTTAAGAAGAAAAAAAAAAAGAGAGAGAGAAGATAGAGAATAAGGATGAACACACAGAGAGATATCAACAATTAAACTAATTGATACAATCCAGTAATGTGTACACTTAATCAAGGTTTTCTAACTGATAGATGAGGGCTATAACATTTCCACAGAAATGTTTTGTTTGGCCTACACAGTGTTTTATAAACACTTAAGCCAATATTTTAAAGAAAACTTTAACATAAACAGTAAAAATTGGGGATGCCAGAATGGCCCAGCAGATTAAGAGCTCGCTTTGCAGCCCCAGGGTCCAAGGATCGAATGCCGGCTCATGTGGAACCATATGCAACTAGGTGGGGAGTGACTCCATGTTTGGTTCTCACCGGGCTGAGCTTCCATGTAGGAGGTGTCAGTTTAGCCCCCAGCTCCTAGGGGCATGCCTCCCATTGGGAAGGTCCCTGCCCAGTTCCTGCCCTGCATGCCCCAACCCCACCCACCTGTGTAGAATGAAACTATGTAGAAAACTAGTGATGTACAACTGTAGAAACTGCTCTGGGCCCTCCCCCTTCCCTCTCTGTCTTTCTCTGTCATAAACAATAAAAATAAATCTTTTTTTTTTTTTAAGTCAAAAGTTCTAGAAAAATTGAAAGTAACAGAAGCACTGTGTCTACTTCTCTGAATAGCTGTGGGGTTGGAATACTTTGTAATATTTAAACTTTAAGGGATGCTGGGATTGTTCAGCAGGTCGAACACTTGCCTTGCAATTGAAAGGTCCAGGGATCAAATCCCTGTCCCGTCCCATGCAAACCCATATGCTGAACTGCAGTTCAACTGGTAACCACCAGGATGGTTCTTGTCTCCCACACAGGAGGCCCCCAGCTCTGTTCCAGCCCTGTGCAGGCCCACATCTACCTGTATGGAATGAACCTATGTCATGACTACCGATGCACTACCATGGAGACTGCTCGAGGACCTCCCCACTTTCTCTCTCTCTCTCTCTCTCTCTCTCTCTCTCTCTCTCTCTCTCTCTCTCTAGCAATAAAACAAATCTTTGAAAAAAATAAAACTGTAAATGGAAACAAGATTACTAAACCAGCTCTTATTACCTATTAGCCTGGCCAATCTTTGAATTTGCCAACCACCATTCACTTCTTTCAAGCCAGAAAGCCATCTTTTATCTGCAGTTTAATGTGGTACTCTTTTGCCCCTAACTCTCTAACCTAGAAGTTTAAAAAAAAAAATAGTGACCAAAAAGATAGTTTCAGCTTTGTCTACTTCTTCGATTTTAAGCACCTGTTGCTACAAGTCTGTGTGATGCTTCGCTAGGTGTTGAATCATACCAGTAAGGCAAATCCTGAAATTAGCCAGGAATCTAAAAATACAGTATCAAGTCTATAGTTGAAAAATGGCTCATTTAAACCTTGGGGTTGTAACTTCTACTACATCCTACTTGTTGAAGTCCAAGGGCCTAAAGAATAAGGAATTTGATCAACGTGAGAAATCTCAATTTTATACAAAGGAATAAAAGTTAGCATCATCGTGTCAAAAATGAATGGTAACTTTATATAAGATATAAAATAATAATATCTGCAAATCCAAAATCAGTAGTTCTATTTTATATAGGCAAAAAAATGGTGTGTTTCATGTAATAGAAAATAATTTAAACACATGTTCAGACAGGTAGGACAGGAGCAAAGCATCACTGTAATTCCTTAAAAATATGAAAGAACATTTGGTAGATAACTATAAAGAACATGAAAACTTAAATTTCAAAAATAAAATATATCTCTGAGGATAGATCATCAGCTTCTCACATAATTTTCACAAGTCAAATTGATTAACTAAAAGTTCCTAATAGTTCATTTTCTCACCTAGTTCTTACAAAATATATACCCCAGAGTTTTAAATTTCCCTTTTTTAAATTAAACTTTACTGATCTGAATTCCCAAAACCCTAAGGGTAATAAGGGCTTTCAAACATTTTGTTCACTGAGAATTTTTGTATAAATAAAATCATGCAATAAAAGACACAAAACAAGTAAAAACTAAATGTCATAGTTAAAATGGTAAGAGGTTTCCCTGCAATGAGCCCCAGCTAAAAACAATACTGTGCTCTTATTCTGGATTTGGAGAGATGGAGTTAAGATTGGGTTGGATATAAAAGGAAAATAAGGTGGTACTCTGGAGTCTGGATCATCCTCTTTAATTTTAAGCAGAGTAGCTCAAATTTAAATCAGTTTTACACTTTGGCATGAAGTCTACAGGTTAGTATATAATCATTTGAAACTTTCTGCTAATAAAAACTATCCACTACACACAAACATCACAATAAGCACAAATAATAAAACATCTTTTGGATTAAAAGATTGTCCAAGATGGCAAAATAGTAAAAATGCATACATACATATATACATACTCTCACATATTCAAGTGAAACATCTTTTAATGTAAAACATTTTTATAAAGTATTAAATGCTGTAGTCACTTTGTCCTAAAATTCAATGCCCATATTGCAGTCAGAGAGATCTCTGTAAGTTGAAGACTTACTTGGGGGTCTCTTGTGGTTCTAGTATAAAGACCAAGTGTTTACATCGATTATATTGTTATGATCCTGCTGCCTCATATCTTTGCAGTTCCTCTACTGCCTTTCTTGCACTCTGTGCTTCAACCATACTGAAACTCTTTTCTTTCCTCTCAAATGTCAAGATGTCTCCTGCCTCTTTGCAACAAAGTTTCCTCTCCCTGGAAGATCGATCACCTTTCCACATCTCTGACCAGCTAGCTCCTATGCCTGTGTACAGACCCCAACTGAGACATCATTCTCAAAGGCTGTGTGCTTCCACAGCATTCCCTAGCAAAGCACACAGCACCTTTCATAATGACTACTCTCCTTTCAGTGCTCAGTAATATGCAACTCGAAACATGAACGTGTAAGCTGAAATGCGCAAAGAAGCCTTTATTATTACTGAGAAAGTTATGATTTTTCAATGTTCTATAAACATTTATGTTAAAACCCTAAAAAACTCTCATTTGTAGTCATAAGTTTATAGAAAAACAAAAAATAGTAAAACTGATCATTATTTAGCACACTGAAATATAAAACATTAGAAAATTTGAGAAAACATTAATATAAAGGATACTCAAACCTCAACATTTAAAAAAATATTACTAGAAAACGGGCAAAAGACATAAATAGACACTACACTAAAGATAGTTGATAGACGACAAATAAGCACATGAATATTATTATTAATCGTTAGAAAAATTCCAATTAAAACCACAACAAGATTTCTAAAACAACTATCAGAACGGCTCAAATAAAAAATAGTGCTAACAACCCAGTGCTGGAGAGGATGCAGAAAAAAAATGAATGACTCATACACTGTTGGTGGGAAGGTAAAATCGCTCAGCCATTTTATAAAACAGACATATGAGTATACTCAGGCATTTATCTAAAAAAAAAAAAAAAGTTAAAATGCATGCTCACACTAATGCATGCATGTACACAAGTGTTCCAGATAGCTATATTGTAAGAGCCCAAAAATAAACAACTAAAATGTTCTTTGGTGATAGAATGATTAAAGAAACAATACATACATTCTATGAAGTATTACCTTAGCAATAGAAAGGAACAAACTATCAATATACTCAACAACTTTCAGAGATCATAAGGGGAATTATGCAGAGTGAAAAAATTCAACCCAAAACGTACATACTACACACACAGAGCACACACACATATACTATACACAGATATTCCAACTACATTCTTGAAATGACACTAAGTACTAAGACGGAGGAACAATTAGTGGTCTCAATGGTAACATGGGCAGGAAGAAATGGATGTGATTATAAAACAGTAAACCAAGGGATTCATGTGGTGGAAAAAAAATGTTCAATACCATGACCATGGGGGCGGTTGCATAAATTTACATACCGGTATATGATAAAAAACTGCATAGAACTCATACATGCATGCACATGTACAAACACACACACACACACAGAAGTTCTGTATCAATACCAATTTCTAAACTGTGGTATTGTACTATAGTTATGACAAACATAAGAGGGTATCACTGGGGTAAACTTGAGGAAGGGCAAATGAGAGCTCCCTGTATTACTTCTTAAAATTGCATGTGAATCTACAATTATCTGAAAAGTTAAAACTGAATTAAAAATTATCTGAAGTAGTTTGAACATTGCTTGCCTTTTCTTTTCTTCATAGAACTTACTATATAAAGCTAGCATCTATTTTATGCCTCAGCAAATTTTCATATTCCTTTCTAAATTTGCATTACCTTCCAATACTTCATCCTTTCCACTTCCAATGTTATGAAATAACTACAAGAATTCCTTTAATGCGACTATTTTGTCAGTGTCACTTCTTCTGGGATAATTTTTCCTTTTTGTCACTGTCACTTTCTCTAGTTTTGCTGGTAAGTTCACCGGCCATGTATGTAGAGACTCGAATAGCAGGAAGGTCAATATTCTCATGGTCAGAAACTTTTTCCATTTAGGCTTGATTCAAATTTCACTTCCAGTATTACCACTTTTGTTTATTCACTGCACTTTCATCTTTGTCCACCAACCTTCCTTCAAATTACCCATTTTTTTAAAGTGTCATGTAGGTTTACCATAGGGACACAAGGAGGCAATACAACTACATACTCCCTGTTTGATTGAACTGAATGACAGATGAGCAGCAACCACTCACCACCAGACTTTGAAAGAAGTGATATGACTGGTCATTGATCATGATGCACATTGTTATGTATGTAGTGATTTGTGGGCTGAAGACATAGCAGAAAAGTCTGTGCTTTGTGCAATAACTCACATTTAACACACCATGGTATGGTAATTGAAATTTGAACCTGTTGTTGGGGACTGTAAACAGTAGTACAAATAAAAATTGCTTTGTATTTGCTCCTATGCAGCTATCTGAAGAGACTTGGATGAGTGTTCCCAATAAATGTGAAATCTCATTACTAATATAAAAGCTTAAGCCTAAAAAGAAACTAGTTACACAGTCATACTGGTATGAACAACCATGATAATACCAAACTCTAGCACAGGAACACTAAATAAATTTTGGAGTCTGAAATCAGTTCATGATTACCTAGTCTTAATAAAATAAGAAACAAAAACCCTCCAGAAATGATTTGCACATGGTTTGGTGGATGTTTGGCTTTGTTTTGTCTTGTTTTAATTGTACTCTTCTTTGCATGCTAAAATACTGGTTTTTCACTCATTGAATACATACCCACTGATATTAGTATGAGCCATCTAAAAAGTGTGCTGTGGGCTGGCAAAGAACCTTATCTCAGGGTGTAAAATTTACTGAAAATATCCTCTTATTTACTTTGTCATTGATTAAATTCAGAAAGATCTTCGATTTCTTAAAAGACTGATTTCCAAATATAAAAACACTCATCTTGCATTCTTCACTTTGCATTTAATTTCCAAATATTTTACATTTAAAATGATCTGCATTATTTCATAACACTTTCCAAATTTTAGTAAAGTATACATATCCCTCTCATAGGAAATAGAAAAAATGCAAAAAGCTAAAATTAAAAACTTACTCATGATCACACCACCCAGAGATATTCACTATTTACATTTTTAACATATTTGCTTTCTTTGTATAAGGAAATCCTTTTCCATAAAAAAAAATTAGGTTTCAAGGATATTCATTCTTATAAATCTCACTACTTTACATAATATATTGTAAATGTGTTATATTTTTATTTAGTTTTCTTTGAATACCTAACAGGAATCAAAGAAATAGCAGTAAGAACAGCTGACATCATTAGAAAAAATAAGAGAATGTGCTAATAAGTGTTGTATAAGTATTAACTCTTCCAATTACTATGATAGTGTAAGGGTATTATTATTATTCCTGATTTACATGAAATGTGAGGTCTAGAGAGTTTAAAGTAATTTGCTATAAGATCACACAGCTAATAGTATATGAGAGAGGGCAGATTTGAGTGCAGGCTACTTCCATCTATATTGTCCTTTAATCACATGCTTTCTGTCTCTGATGGTCAGCCCTTACCCATCCAAAGTCAGGCTGAATCAATTAGGTCCAAATTCTAGCAAGTTTAAAAGTAAATATAATTATTTCATTGGCAAATATTTAATGAAATTTAAGTAACTAAACATCGCATAATACATGTTTTCATGAATTTAACACTTTATTGAAGAATTAAGATTATATTTACAGAAATAAAAAGCTGTTTCTTCCTTATGGTAACAGCTAAAATTCTTAAAGGTATGTTGACTTTGTTATTGTACACCATTTAAACATGCTCTTTTTATTAGTGTTTACAGTCTGAATATTATGCTATGAAAATGAAAGTTTTCCTACACCTACATGCAGAACAATTGAGTTCCCTAAATTACACCATGTCTAAAAGTGAATAAAGGCTGAAGCTGCTTAACAAACCATTTTACCAAAGATTATAGAAAAGTATATTTCTATCCACAAGGCCCAAATTATTTGAAATTTAAAATACCAGACTTGAAATATTTAAGATTTTATACTGAGTCTGTCTTTTACTTCCCCTTTCCTTTCTTATCTAGAGAAAGGCATCTTTTTTTTTTTTAAGATTATTTTTATTGTTTTTGACAGAGAGAGAGACATAGAGACAGAGACAGACAGAAGGGGGAGGGCCCAGAATAGTCTCCACAGCCGCACATCATCGGTTTTTCCACATAGTTTCATTCCACAGGTGGGTGCGGGGCTGCACAGGGCAGGAACTTGGCCGGGGTCTCACCCTGGTGAGAAATCAACTAGGGGCACTCCCCAGCTCAGCATATGGGTCCACACGGGCCAGGGCTGGGACTTGATCCTCGGTCTCCAGAGCTGCAAAGTGAGCACTTAACCCACTGAGCCATCCCGGCTTCCCCAGAAAGGCATCCTTTAAAGCTTTTAACAAGGCACAGTCCAAACATTACCAGAGCACCTAGTATGTGTACAGTATTTCTCTTTACCAATAATACTAACCTGTGTCTGTGTGTGCAAGTATTACATTGTAAAATTCTAAAAACTGGAGTGAAAAAGAAGAAAAAAATTCATGTAAAATTTTTTAAAATATTTTCTCCAAAGTTCCCAATATTGCTACATATAAACATTTTTACTAGAATTTCACAATTTGAGAATGCTGATAAATACAGTTTTCTCTAATCATTATTAAACTATCCTTCTCTGAAGTTGTTGAAAATCAATGAGCCAACTAAAAGGCAAATAACTTTGGGAAAAGTAAACAAATGGAAAACCTGTCCGTATAATGTCAAACAAGTTAGTAAAATAGAGAAATGTATATGCCATTCCCGTTCAAGGCTAAGCCTTTTCTTAAAGTGCTGGGTCCCGTTCCCTCCAGGGTCTTCTGCCGTATCAATTAAATGCCCTTTCTCTCCTGTCTCTTTAGAAGACCAGGGGTGTTCAACTTTTTTACTTCCCTGGGCCACAGTGGAAGAAGAATTGTCTTGGGCTACCTATTACACTAACACTAAAAACAGCTGACGATCTTAAAAAAGAAAAAGAAAAAGTCACAAAATATTCTCATCATGTTTTAATAAAGTTCACAAATTTGTGTTGGGCCACTTTCAAAGCCATCCTGGGCCACAGGTTGGACAAGCTTGCTTTAGATTATCCTGTTTTTCTGATCTAGCCCTGCATTCAATTTCCTCCATCTTAAAAATGATAGCCCCTCATTTAGGCCCAGATTCCTCTCTATCGCCTGTCTTTCTCCCTTCTTCTCCCCAAGCTTATTGAAGTCACAACATTTGCACAGCAAGCTCACTTCATTGCAACCTTGCTCTTGTCCACTTCTGTGGGACAGACTGGTCCCACACCAAAGTCGCCACTAAAGCCTTAATTAATGAATCTATTAAGCATTTTAATATTTCTCATCTAATTATATCTTTTTATAGCAACAAGAGCTATTAATATTTACTATTTTCCTGCATTCTTGAAACTCTCAATCCCATGCACTTCTACATACAACTAGTACTATTTTTCCTACTAAGTTTCTCATAACCCTCCTCAGTTTTCTTTTAGACTTCTCTTTTTCTGCCAATCCCACAATTAAAGATTTTTATCTGGTTTGCTTTCTTCACATCATAGATTGCTGTTTCATAGACGATCTTCACACCCATGGTTTTGTCCATCGATTTGTGCTGATGATGCATAAATCTATATTTCTACTTCAGATCACATTCCAAATTATTGTACGGACAATAGTGGCCTGGAAATAATTTGTTCTTCATGACAGATAACCAGAATCAGAATTGAAATTGTAAGCCTCCTGACTCCACTTTAGTCCCACACTTTTTCTAACATGCTGCACAGCTACTATAGCTCTATAAGGGGGAAAGCGCTAAGTTTCAAAGGAGAAGATGGAGCTTGAAAATGAGGAAGGTTTAAAATTCCTAGACACAATTTAAGAACGAGATGTAGCCAGGAAGTATTTGGAGATTAGACAAGACACAAAGTTCCACTCTTCATAAACCAAGAAACTGGGACAATTTTTCATCTTCCACCTTTCCTTTTTGCTGCATTTTTCAATTACAGAATAAAGCAATGAAAGGTACCCTACCGACCATGCTATTAAACTTGAGCTTTAAGCATGCTCATTTTGTAACTGTAACTTAGGAACCTTTCATTAGCTGTGAATCAGAGTTCACATTTTAACACTATCATATGCTATCACAATATTCAGCAGTAGAAAAGAGGCAAAGATAGAAATCATGAACCTCTGATTACTACTGCCTTATATAAGTGGTATAAGTAGTCACTTCCTTAGAAGGCAAGAAATGCAGGAGTAGGAAAGAAATACAGAGAGGAGATGGATTTTTCAGGGCCTACATGAGGAGCCCCAGCTCCCAGATAGCTAGTTTCATCCTGAGTGTTAAAAATTCAGCATTTCTGAATGTCAAAGTACAAACTGCTCTCAGCCTCAGTCTATTTATAAAAATAGCTAAATCTGTAGCCAGAGAGAGGGTCAGCACCACTCAAATATTATAAATGTTAACACTTATATGAATAATTATTTCATACTTACTCATAATTGTAATAAAATAATAAATATTCAAAAGCAACTATTTTTAAATGATAGCAAAATATACAATATTTCCATTTCAAGCACTCTACTACAATTATCTTATTACTGATCATATCTTAGTGGTAATATGTCTTATTATACTGTAACAATTGTTTATGTCTGTCTAACTTAATTGTAAACATTTCTTTTATCAGTGCTTTCTTTTCTAGAAATTTAAGAGACAACATCACATTTATGAACAGATGAAGTGTTAATATGTTTTAACTATAATGAGTAGTGATATTATATAGCCATTACTGTATTCAATCTCCTCTCAGACATCTCTATATTCTTATCACATCTCTGTGACATACATCAATAATTACAAATAGGACCAATTCAAAAAGCCTGTATTAATTATAATTTTATTTCAGATTTGCAAACTTATCTCAAAGTTAAAATCAATGTATTTTTATGACTGTTAATACTCAAATACATCAAAATAGGTTTACTTATTCACAAACCAAGTGGTAGGATCAGCAAAATAATATTCTAAGCAGCTGTAATAAAATGGAGACCAAATTCCACTTGATCCACAATAATCACTATTTATTATAATGGTCCTTAACCCTGGAGGAAGGGCCAGAGCCTATGATTCCATTCAGACACCATCAATGGAAGGTGCTGGCGGTTGTCACTCACATCTTTGTGTGCAAACTGACCGTTTCTCTCCATGGACCACAGCTCATGGCTTCTGTGGCAATTGAAGAGTTCAACACCTGCTAACAACTCAGAACAACCCACCTGTGTGTGCAGCTGAATGAAAACACTGCTCCGACCATAGAAAAGCATTAGTAGATGGGGTCACACATCCCTAAGATTCAGCCACAGTAGAGAATGAAAATAAGAAAGAGGGAATCTCAAGCACAGCTCTGGAGCATTTTCCAAAGACTGGGAGGTTTATTAAGTCCACCAAAAGTTCCCACTGGACAGTGGAATAACTCAATGATACTATGCTATGGAACAGATTAACTGAAAGTGAAATACCTTTCTACCTCTGCTTTTTCAAAGCAAATAATTATACTGATAAATCATGCAAGTAAAACTTCTGTCCAGCTGAATGACAAAAATATCCAGGGAATTCTCTCAGCACATGCGTAAGCAGAAAGGTAATACAAAATGAGATACTTGTTTCAATTTTTTAAATATTTGCAGACAGCAGCTGAAAAGCAGCAATATATTTCAGCTGGAGGAGACAGTTCTTGAAATTAGCTCAGATTTGAAGGCAGGAAGAAAAAAGTAAGGAGACTGATATAGAACAGGAAAAACATCTTTATCTATATGATATTTAGGCTTATTGTTTCCATCAAATAAGCTACTTTGAAAGGATGTGTGATGTGGACAATAACCTATTCAGCCTTATTTTCACTGAGGTAAAGACTCACCCAGGGTATTGGCACTCAATTGTGGCATAGAATAGACAATCAAACAAACCAATGGTTACTGATTAAGTACAATTTCCAGATACATTCTGATTTTTAGGCCCAGGGAACTCCCTTTTAAAATAAGTGGCCAAAGAGATGCAGATATATGGGGTTTATGCTGAAAAACAGTGGCATGATTCTTCGTACTCTGTACCCTTTCAATGCATGGCAGCCTGAGAAGATAAATGGTAGATAACTAAAGAAAGCTATAGAAAAGATAGCTTATATAACACAGGAAAAATTACTACCTCGCTGAATTTTAGAGTTTTATCAAGTAAGAAACAGTTAATTTTACAAATGGTTTCCATTTTCCAGCTTGCTAGCTACATGATATTGTTTAATTTACTTTATGCTTACATTTTGTGCCTCATGGATTGCTATATTATATTGTATTTTATAGATAGGATCAAGTATCAAAGAACCATGCATTTCAATTGCCTACAAAAATTCTTGTTTTAAATTTGCAATAGTACTGATACTCTGTAAGTTTACTCATATTGTCTTTTTTATTCAGTTTAAAAGACAGTACTTTCTATCTTTGAGTACAATTTAATATTATTCTCTATGTAATGGTATAATTCAATTTTCCCTAAAGAATAAAATGTTTATACCAATTAATAGCAATCCAAAAGCGAAAATTATTTTTCTTTTGTATTTACAGTTCAACAAAAAGTCAGTAACACATCTGTGAGTGTCTGCCTACTAGCTTAATTGATAAGTGAGGAATTAGACATAGGCTACACAGTAATAAAACAGTGATTACTCATCTGACAAAATCCTGTTGTCTAGAATCAAAAGAAGGCTGGTCTCTCAGAGATTTTTCCACATAGTTCAATTCATTGCTTCCTGAGTGATGCAAGTTAGAAAAAGGCCTTCTTCATTAATACAAATTTATCCAAAATAACATAGGAATTTCTCATTTCTCCTCAAACATAAGCATGTTTGCATTTGCTATTTTATTTGGGACAATGCATGATGACAAAACTTAACACATCTCATGAAATTCCATCATTTTAACATAAATCTAAGAAAGTTTAAGAAACTAAAAAACTCTTATGTCCCACAGCTTGTCCACTTTACTATCAGAAAAATAAGAAGCAATTTTTGATCTCCTAATACGTTTAAGGCCAGAATAATAAACATGACATTTTAAGTCATTTAAAGCTCAATGAATCCTGCATTTCAGATAAAGAAGTGATGGTCTTGAAGTGACAGGCCAGTAAGCGGCACAGGCAGGATTCCAAAATTTTGCCTTATTCAATACCACCTTGTTGAAATTTCACCAATCAGCGGTTAAAGCAGTCAGAGGACATTGAAATGTGATGACAGTTACCATTACATAATGTGAAGGTGAGTCATTAATTGGCATTTGTGAAACATATCCAGAGTATTAACCTAATATATATGGTGATTGTGAATCCAGTAATTCACTTCAAACCCATTTTTCTGTGTCTTCTACATCCTTTGGCAGAATTCATAGACTAATTCTCCAAAATGGTCATAATACAGAGGACCCCATGTGACTCCTCCTTTCACATTGATTTCAGCAGCGATAAATTTAATGAGCTTTTAATATGCTTTTAGATAAATGCTGATGAAACTAATAACTAATAAACTAAACAGCATCAGATGGCAATGTTATTCCACACCTCTTACAACCAAGATTACCCTGAGCATGTTTTCAACATAACATCACTTCACTAATATGTTTTTGTAGTTTCAAATATATTAATACTGCCAATCCATAGCTTCTGAGTAACACAAATAACTTAGGCCACAACTTAAAATAATTTCAATAAAATAGAATTTTGATACAGTAAATAAACAAAATTACAAATGTAAATATATTTTTTTAATATTCAAAATAGGACATAGGACACCTACAACCCCTACTATTGCTTTCCTACACTTAGGATTTTGAGTAAATTGAGAATTATTAACTACCGGAAATGAATATAGCTAAGCGTCAAGTATCTAAATCTTATAAGGACTATCTTTTCAGTTATTTAGATGTTTTATAATTTGAAGTTTATATGAATTCCAGAAGTTATTTCAAATTTTCAATTTATAAACTATACATTTAGATAACTCTGAAATAAACTGAACACATAAAATTACTATCTCAAGAAAGAAAAATATTTACCTATAAGAAAATCTGCTTTCCCATTTTGTGCCTGTGAATAGTTGTTGTCTCTTTCATATCTTAAAACACCGAAGGAAAACTTTAATGTACTTAATTTGTATTCAAGTCTATGATAAGTCCACAGATATACCCATTTTAGTTATGCACCATTCTGGAGAGGATTTATAAATCAGGATCTAAATTGTGCCCTTAAAGTGATTTATCAAAGCAACTCTTCTGATTCTTTGTTAGCCAAAAAATTTAAAAAAATAGCTGTATAAGTTTTTGCTAAGTCACAACAGAAACTCTGGTTTGTACATTTAAAAAGACAGATTGAGAACCTCTATTTCTCTATGTGACTAAAACAAGTTTTAAATGTTAAATTAAAATTTTTAAAGGGCTCATATCAAATAAAATTAGCATTTACAAATAGAGGTAAAAACCACCCACATCTAATGCCAAAATTACAAAGAGAAACATTTCAGAGTATAAATACAAATATATACCGGTAAGTAATTTTTATACAGAAAGAGCACTAAATATAGACTGAGAAAATAAATTCAAATATAAATTTCAAATACACATATATTTCTCCATCAAAGATAAGCTATAAGTTAATGACAAAGTATGAATAAAAAATTGACTATTATAAAATAGGTCATCATAAACTGAAGAGAACCGATTTCAAAGGAAAAATAGGAAGGAAAAAAAATTACTACAAATACAGTTATAAATATCAAATTTCTTTTAGTTACTAAAACTCTCTAGACTTAAAAAAAAAGTTAGAAGGTAGAAATCCATCTTTTGAAGCATTTCTTTGTGTCACAAGCAGTGATGTGCAACAGGCATTCTCCTTGCTGCCCACATTTCCCATCCCATTTGTAGTTAGATGGTGTAATGTGACTTTTTGTTACTAATGAGCTATTACATGTGTCACTTTCTTTTTGTTTTTAATTATTTTTTTTAGTTACATTTGATATTCAGTATCATTTTATATTAAATAGTTTCAGGTGTACAACATTGTGGTTAAACATTTATATAATATACAAATGTGATTCCCCCATTAGTCTAGTATCCATCCACCAGACACTTACATAGTTGTTGCAACATTATTGACTATATTCTCTGTATTGACTATGTTGTATTTCTTAATTTCTTCACCTTTTTCTCTGAGGCCCCCAACCCTTCTCCCCTCTGTCAACCTTCAGTATGAGCTCTGTATCTATGAATCTGTTTCTATATTGATTGTTCATTTATTTTCTTCTTCAGATTCTACATATAAGTGAGGTCATATGGTATTTCTCTATCTCTATCTCTCTCTCTCTCACTCTTTCTCTCTCTCTCCCCCTCTCTCTGACTTATTTCAGTGACATAATACCATTTAGGTCCACCCATGTTGTCACAAATGGTAGGATTTCATTCGTTTTAATGGCAGAGTAATATTC
>PVKE010033212.1:0-18052 GCA_004027555.1 Craseonycteris thonglongyai
TCTCTCTCTCTCTCTCTCTCTCTGTCAAAAATAAGTAAATAAATAAATAAATGTTAAAGTACAAGAGGCCACCACAGGCAAATGGACCTTAATGTGTACAAATAAGGGAAATAACATTTCTTAAGTAAATGAAGATAACTAAGTAGAGTGCTATAAAGATATAAAAGGTGTAAATGTATTCCACTTTATTTCCCTAGAACATTAGAACATTATAGGTTGTTTTGGAAAATTAGTTTTGGCATAATGATGAAACTGTTTCTTATTCAAAATTTAGAGATCTGATATTGCACCTGTGAATCATCCTAGCATTTAAGTACTCACATACATTTTCAGCATGGCAAGAGGTAGAAAGCCTTAAAAACTGAGTCCCTGTATTATATCTGATGAAACAAAGCAAACATGCCTGAAGTGGGGAACTTAGTTAAATACACTTTCACCCATGCAACATATATTTTAAAGATTATCTGTCAGGCAAAGCACTGTTTTGAGGAGAAGGCTGGGGATAATGATCAATACAGGTAGAACTATGATTCTTCACCACAAAACATTCAAAGTCTACTAGAAAATGAAAGCGTGTACACAAATAGGTGTAATACAAGGCATTGTGTGAGAAATGCTTAATAAGGTAAATATTTTAATGGGAGGTCAGAGAAGGGTAAAATAATTCAGGCCTAATGAGATTAGAGAGGACACAGAAGCCTTCTAGCTGTTGATCTTCTCTCTTAAACCAAAACAAAAACTTAATATTATGCATTTTAATTTTTTATCAAAATACAAAAGATTCAAATTGTTCTACAAGGTTATTAAGACAATTGTCTCTAGCCAGCCTCATTCCAGCTCATGCATTTTCCTCTCCCACAGGCAACCATTTTTACCTTTTAGCTGATTGTTTTGGTATCTTTTTCTATAAATAATATACTTATATCAACATTACTTTTTTTTTTTTCAATCTTAGGTGTTCTCTATTGACTTCCCACTAAAAATAATTTAGTTTTATTTCCTTTCCAGACCTTTATGGCACATTGCTTCTTTCCCATTCCATCATCCTCTCATTAACTCATTTCATAATTTTGCTTAAATTTACATTAAGTGCTTACATTTTTATGACTGAAGTACTATTTACAAATGAACCACCTAGAAAACCATGATTAATATTTTCTTTCCTGAAAAGTTTTCCCTGTCATGTTTTTCATTTATTTGATCTCCTATCTCATACCTGCTGAGGACTACCAAATCTTTTCCTCTAGCCAAGTTTTCTCTCTTGAGTCTCAAATCTATAGATTTATGTATTAATTCAAGAAATAAGAAAAACATCTATTGACCACCTACTATATGTCTGGCATGGTGGTGAGACTAAGCACTTTAGATATATTATCTCATTTAATCCATGATACTATTTTGAGTTGCGTATTATATATATATACCTTTTACAGATGAGAAAACTAAAGTTTAGAAAGCTTACATGCTAACATGTCCAAGTACACAGCTAGTAAGTGTAAAGACATGATGTAAAGTTAAGCAACAGGACTCTAGATCTCATCTACTTATACTCTCTACTCTTTCAATGAAACTGTATCAACTGCAAGCCACCATGAGCCTGGTGTGTTCTGTACCATGATAAATAAATCAGACTATTCTCCCTGCCTTTGTGGAGTGTACAGTCTAGCAGGTATGATGCACAAACAAGACCATACAATAAGAGGGCAATGAAGTACATAGGATAAGTAAAATTAATAATAAATAGAATACATAGAAATTAGTCAAGAAATAAGAAGACTTTCATTTTTTAGTATATGTGTTGCCAAAGCGAGCACATCATTAAAAAAATATTTGAGCACATACTACTACTATGTGCCAGGAACTGTGCTAGGTGCTGAGGACACAATGTTAAGTCAAACAAGAATTTTCCAGGCTAGTAGAGCAGACTAGGAGAGAGAAATTGAGTGATCTAGGCAGAGGAAAGAGAATGTGCAAAGGTCAAGAGAAAAGAGTATAAAATTTTCAGGTACTGAAAGCAATTCAGAATAACTATAATTTATCATTGTAATGCCAGAGGGGTGAGGTATGAAGCTGAAGAGATTTGAAAAAAAAAAAAGGGACCAAATCAGAGAGACCTGTGAAGGCAATATCAAAGAGCTTGGACTTTAGTCTAATGGTAAATTTGATACTCGGAGTGTACATGTGCGGAGAGGGATGTGATCATATTGGTGTTTTATAGCTACTTCTTTGATTACAGTGTAAAGAATGAATTAGGTGGAAATCTGACTGAAAGCAGAGAAAGTAAATAGGAGGCTATTGCACTATTCTAGGTTGTTACTGTGGTCTGGATTAAATCAAGAATAGAGAAAAGTGGTTATTTCAAAGCTATTTAGGAGCAAGAATTATTAGGAATTGGGGGCAATTCATTCCTTTATTTGTTTCATAAGCATTTACAGACTACCTCGTTAAGCATTGTGCTACATACACCCTCGGGGATAACAATGGTGTAGATATGATCCCTTGTCCTGGTGTATTTTACTGTACAGAAGACAGATAATAGACAAATAAGCCCTTCAAAGGAGAAATACTGCGATAAGCCCTTCAAAGGAGAAATACTAGGTGCTTTTACTGGAGAATCTGACCCAGTCAGACTAATACTAGGAGTCAGAGAAACCTTGAGGAAGTGACATTTTTTATGGTAAAATTTATCATTTTAACCATTCAAAATTGTACAATTCAGTGTCATTAAGTACATTATACAACAATTGCCCTTATCTAGTTTCAGAAGTTATTCATCATCCTAAACAGAACTTGTACCCACTAAGCAAACCCTCCCTATTGCCTCTGGCAACCACTAATTTGCTTTGTCTGTGGATTTGCCTGTTCTGGATATTTCATATGAATGGAATCACTAAATATGTGGATTTTGTCTGTATACTTTCACTTAGAACAATGTTCTCAAGTTCCATCCATACTGTCCATATATCAGTACTTTATTCATATTTACGACTGAATAATATTCCATTTTAGGGATATGATGTATTTTTTTATTCATTCACCAGCTGTTGTCCATTTGGGTTGTTTCCACCTTTTGCCTATTGTGAATTAGATATTTATGTACAAGTTTTTTTGGTTTTTTTAAAGATTTATTTTATTGTTTTTGACACAGAGGCAGAAAGAGACAAAGAGAAGGGGGAGGGTCCAGAGCAGTCTCCATAGTTGTATGTCATCATTTTCATCATGAGTTCTTTCCACACAGGTGGGCAGCGTCCGCGCAGGGTGGGAACTGGGCTGGGGGCCTCCTGCATGGGAGGCATGCCCCCTCAAGCCAGGGGTCCAACTGGGGCAGGGGCAAGAACCAAACTGTGGGCCTCCCACATGGGAAGCACCCCAGTACAGCATATGGGTCCGCATGGGCTGGAGCCAGGGCCGGGACTCAATCCTAGGTTCCCAGGACTGCAAAGCTAGCGCTTAACCTGCTGAGCCATCCCGGCTTCCCCTATGTGAACACATTTTCAGTTCTTTTGGATACATACCTGAGAGTTGAACTGCTGAGTAATAGAACTCTATGTTTAGCTTATTGAGGAACTGCCAAACTGTGTCAACAGTGGCTGTCATTTTATCTTTTCATTAGCAATACACAAGGATTCCAATTCCTCCACATCGTCATTGACACTTATTGTTATCTTTTCTAGTATAGGCAACCTAAGTGCACATGAAGTGGTATGTTGATGACTAATGATATTATCTTTCATTAATGACATTGTCAATTAGTATATCTTTTTTGGAGAAATGCTTATTCAAGTCCTTTGCCCATTTAAAAAAATTGAGTTGGGTTTTATTGTTGGGTTATAAAAATTCTTTATATATTCTAGATGCTATTCCCTTATCAGATACATGATTTGCAAAATTTTTCACCCATTACTTGGATTATGGATTATCTTTCACTTTCTTGATAGTGTCCTTTGATGCACAGATTTTTAATTCTGATGAAGTCCAATTTATGTATTTTGTTGTTGTCATTTAAACCATGTTTAAGAAACTACTGTAAAATCCTAGGTCATAAAGATTTGCATCTGTTTTCTTCAAGGAGTTTTAAAGATTTAGCACTTAAATTTAAGGATGTACTTCATTTTGAGTTAAATTGAGTATGTGGTATGGGTCCAACTTCATTCTTTTGCATGTGGGTATCCAGTTGTTCCAGCATTGCTTGCTGGAGACTGTTCTTTCCCCCAACAAATGGTCTTGGCACCTTTGTGGTGTCAAAGTTCTGGACTCTCATTTCTATACCTTTGATACTATTAATTCCTGTGTCTATCCTTATGCCAGTACTACATTATTTTGATTACTGCAGCTTTGTAGTAAGTTTTAAAACTGGGAAATATGGATCCTCCAACTTTGTTCTGTTTCAAGATCGTTTGAGCTATTCTGGGCCCCTTGCAATTCCATATGAATGTTAGGATTGGCTTTTGCATTTCTATAAAAAACAAAAACAAACAAACAAAAAACAGACTCTACTGGGATTTCATAAGGATTGTATTTAATCTACAGATGGCTTGGGGAAATATTGCCATCTGAACAATATTAAGCCTTTCAATCCACGAACACAGGCTATCTTTTTTTATTTAGGTCTTAATTTCTCCAGTACTGTGTAGCAGCAAGTGACATTTAGGTTGACTGAACTGTGTAGTTAGAAGGGAAGGGAGTGACCTGAGATGGCATCTGGGATCAGAATTCAGGAGTCTGGCAGTGGCTGGTAACATTCTTTAATGGGAAACAGGGGCAGAGAATGCAAGGAGGGGGCATTGTTTAATTTAGTTTAGATGTACTGAGACTTGGTGTCTATGAGATCTTTAACTCAGAGGGGCAACAATTCTCTTTCAAAACACCCTTATTTTTTTAGCAAGAGTGGATGTTTTGTATTTGAATATGACATTTCAAAGCTGAAAGCTCTTTTTCAGATTTTTTTTTGTCATCAAAGAATATGTTTGGTATAGCTTTTGTATTTGTGTATTTTATTGCATTAGGCAATCTCTCCCATATCAATAGGCTGTTATATATTTATGTCAAATGATTAGAATCTCATTTAAAACAATGCATGTTCTTAAATAGTACCATAAGAAAAAAATATTTTGAGTTTTAACATAGAATACAGTTAAGGTTTCCCCTTTATACTTACCATATAATTTTCCTTTTAAATGTTCTGGAATTAATGGCATAAGTCAAGTCCAATATACTTCTAATAAAGTATGAAAGTATGGTATCTTCTTACATACTTTATTCCTATTTCTCTCATGCCCCTCTCCCACATACTTCCCTCCACATACAACATATGTTCAGTGCATATGACAGTTGACACCCGACGCCTTGCCAGCTCATCTAGGAGGTGGGCAGACAAATATTAATGCTATCCTGACTTAGTGCTTAGGTCACTGCATCACCTGACAAAGGTTAATTTTGCATATTTATCAATATATTATTTACTATTAGCAAGAACAACTGTTTGTATATTATTGTCTAAGATGTTTACAAAACATTTATTTTACAAAAATGTTTACAAAACATCTTATTTTAAATTATTCAATTTTTTAAACCAATTTATGACTGTCTTGAACTAGATGAGTAAAGCTCAAGGTTTTAAAAAATCAAACTAAAGTGACTATGTAGCATGAATTTATAGTAAAATATAAGAAATTAAACAAGACCTAAATTAGGGCATTATCCTACATTACTGAAATCATACTGCATAGTGACTTTTTTAAATGAATACTGTTAATGACAGAACTTTTTAATTACAATGGCAGGGTTACAAATAGCTGGTATCAGTAAAATACAGTAGTGTTCAGGCTCTTAAATCAAAGCCTGTGAACAGAAGAGGCAAGAGATTTAGGAAAAATTTAGGAGAGTTTAGGAGAAATAAGGAAACATCAGTGGACTGGTTAATCTATAAAACAGATAGCTGCCACAGGCAAAAATATAAATAAATAAAATGGCAATTAAGTTGATTGTAGTATTTTAATATTTTAAAGAAAACTTATTAAAAATACATATTTTTTAAAAGTCTTACATTCTTGACAGGTACAGCATCACCTACCTTTCTAAAAACAGTAGGGGCAAACAAAATTGTAGAAATGTACATTACTTAGTAGTACAACACCATGGATTTAAAACCCTGACACGCCCCTAGTACCTGCTGCTTTGAAGTTAGATTACGGCCTAGAATTTACGTCAGGTTGGTTCCAAAATGGAATATTGGGTCCCAGGCCCATATCGATAAACTGCCTATTTTAGCACAACTTCTCCAGCCGTGAAAGCATAAATCACAAAGATAAAATTTAAACAACCAATTATTTGAGATACTAAGAAAGGAAAGGAAATCAGTTTTATAAAAAAACACTTCCCTCTTTTTATAAGCTTCTTTATTTACTCTGGATAGTTAACACAACAGTGTTCAATAGGGAAGTAAGCAGATTTTACACTCACTACCACTGTATGGGTAGAAAGAGCCATATACAATTTTGTTTTTATAAGCTATCTCCGACCACTGCAATATGGCACATGAGAACAGAGAGCCAGAGGCACATAGTTAATAAATACATTTGACATTGTCAAGCATTCAAAAGATAAGTGCAATCATGTAGCAAAAAAAATCAGTTTGTAATTTTGACTTTTCCCAAGGATGTGAAGAATCTTTTCCCGTGTCAGTAATCTCTATAGCAAAGATTCCTATGAAAGAGAAAAAAAACAAACATGCAGATTAATATTTTTAACTCACTGATTTCACCATGTATAAAAAACACATCCTAACATTACTTTGGCAATACTTAAGATTCCCCCCCCTGCCCCAGCTTTGGTGAAAGAAACAGATACAATATGTTTGGCCTTTTTTTTTTTTTTTTTTGCTCAGTTTTCACAAATTGTGATACACTCATATCATGGAATAATATTCAAAAATAAAAGAAATAAACTATTGATACAAACACTTGGACAGATCTCTTGGATATTGTGCTAAATGAAAAAAAAAAGAGTCTCAAAAATTTACATACTGTTTGTGATTCCATTTATGTAGCATTCTCAAAATAATGGAATTAGAGAACTGGAGTAGAAATTGGTGTTTGCCAGAGGAGGGAGGAGGAGAGGCCTGTGACTATAAAGGGGTCCTACAAGGATATTACGGTGGCATGAGGTCCTTGGTTCTGATGGAACAATTTAGTATCTTGACTGTAGTGTGGTATATGTGTGATCTGTAAAAAAATAAACTGCACACACACACACACTCACAAATGAGTGCATGTGAAAACTAGTAAAAACTGAAAAAGGCCTACGGATTAATTGTATTGTACCAATGTACAATGTACAATGTCCTGGTTTGTCAGATAGTGCCATTGGTAAACTGGGGGAAGGATACATGGCACTGTCTGTACTATTTTTGCAACTACCTGTAAGACTATAATCCTTTCCAAATAAAAAGTAAAATAAAACAAAACTGTAGTACATCCATAAAATAGAATACTATTCAGCAGTTAAAAAGCACATGCAACAATACCTGATATATACAACAACTTGGAAAAATCTCAAATATATTATGCTGAATGAAAGTCAGTTACTAGAGGCTATATACCATAAGATTCCATTCATATGACAACTTGGAAAAGGCAAAACTCTAAGGACAGTAACAGTCCAGTGGTTGGAGAAAAGAAAATTAAGTACACTAATTGTTGTCTAAATAATAGGTGGTAGTCAAAGCACACCATTTAAAACTAACATCAAAAGTTAATTAAGAAAAAAAGAGGACTAAGGGTACTATTAAAAGTATTAATAGAAAGGTGACCATTATAATAAAACACACACCTTCCTAAATATCAAAAGAAATGTTCAATAGCAAAGAGTAACCTAATTGAGAGAGAAATATAGTAAATGTCATATAATAAACATAGTTATCATAAGGTAATATGACAGAGTTGAGATAAAATTTAATAGTCATATTAATAAGGCAAAGGAGCTTAACTCACCTATTTAAAAAAAAGAATTTCAAAATGGCTTATAATGCAAAACTGAAATCCATACTATATACAAGAGATACTTATAATGCAGTGACTCAAAAAGCTAAAAATAAAGATATGAACAAAGACTTACCAAGCAAATGGAGACAATAAGGAAACAGGAGTTATAATTCTTATGCCACACAAAGTAGATACCAAGCCCCTCCCACATTCAAAAAAATTAAATGTGTCAGAAAAGGACACTTTATAAAAGGACCACATTCACAACAAAGATATGACAGTTCAGAATATCTATTCAATAAATAAAACAGCAAACCACCTATAATCAGGGGTGGCGAAACTTTTGGTGATTGAGTGCCAAAGTTTATGAAATAAGAGTATACTCGCTCGACTCGCATGCCAACCCATCGAGTGAGATAGAGGTATCGATTATTTTTATGTCTATAAGAGCATAAACAATAATTTTTAAAACGGTATTCACAGCTCCGCGTGCTGAAATAACTGCTCCGCATTCCACTTTGGGCACGCGCACCATAGGTTCGCCACCCCCGACCTATATAAAACAAAATTTATAAGGGATACAAGAAGAAATAAAAATGTAGTAATAATAGGAGATTTTAAAACACCATTCTTAGTAACACAGGTCAAGTGGACAAAAATTAAGCAACAATATAAAAGAACTAAAAATCAAAAAGGTAAATCTTTTAGATACATATACACTATACCTTGAGAAAAATGTATCTTCTTAAGTGCATATGAACTATTCACAAAAATTGATCATGTAATAAAGAACACTTCAGTAGTTTTCATAAAATAGAAACATTATAAACAATATTATCTAATTACAATGCAATAACACTAGATATTGAAAATGAAACTGAGGGGAAGCCGGGATGGCTCAGTGGGTTAAGCGCTCAATTTGTAGCCCTGGGGACCGAGGATCGAATCCCGGCCCCGGCCCGTGGGGACCCATATGTTGAACTGGGGAGTGCCCCCAGTTCAGTTCTCACTGGGGTGAGACCCCGGCCCAGTTCCTGCCCTGTGCAGCCCCACGCCCACCTGTGGAATGAAATATGTGGAAAAACCAATGATGTGCAATTATGGAGACTGTTTGGGGCCCTCCCCCTTCTCTCCGTCTCTGTATCTCTCTCTCTCTTTCTCTCTCTCTGTCAAAACCAATAAAGAAAATAAAACTGAAACACAAAAAAAGCCCTTCTCACTGGAGGAGTGGGATAGAAAGTATCCAGGAGAGACTGATACTTCTCTCAGTATTACTTTTGTAGAGTTTTGACTTTTGAAAGCATATTAATCTACATATTCAAACATATACATAATGGCATATTACTCAGCCATAAAAAAAGATGAAATATTGACATTGCCACAACATGGATGAATCCCGAGATTATCATGCTAAGCAAAATAAGTCAGAAAAAGTCAAGAACCATATGAATTCACTGACATGTGGGCTATGAAACTGAAAGCAACAAAAAGAACAAGACAAACAAAGAAACAAAAATGCAGACACAGACAACAGTTTAGTAATTATCAGAGGGTAAGAAGGAAAGAGAGTGATAGAGGAGGGAGGGGAAGTCAAATACATGATGATGGCAGAAGAACTGACTGGATGGCGAACACACAATGCAATATATAGATGCTATATTATAGAATTGTATGTGTGAAACCTATATAATATTACTAGCCAATGTCACCCAAATTATTTAATTAAAAAATATAAAAAATAAATTTAATCAAGGAAAAAACTAGGAAGATGAAAAATGAAAGCTAATTGAAACAAATGAGTCTAATATTACTTCAAATGTGCCCCACAGCAAAAAAAACACACCAATAATCCAAGTAGTTCATGAACACAATATGTGATTGATGCCCTAAAGACGTGGGCAAGGCAGTATTGGGGATAGGAACGGAAAACTGCAAACAGATCCTTAACTTTTTAAGAAGTTGGTCTGTTTATTTCAGTGACTTAGGTGAAAGAATTTTGAAACTACCGGTAAATATTTTTAGATGCATTCTGGGACCGAACAAATGAGTACACTGATGTTGTGGAATAAACTTGCAGTGTTGAGCTTGGGTTCTCACTGTAGAAGAAAGGACATACAAATACAGAATGGAAGGAGGCAAAAAAGAAACATGTGAGGATGGTTTGGAACTGGAAGTACTGGTGTGTTTTTTTTAATTACGGTGTGTGTGTGTGTGTGTAGGAGAGAAAGAGTGTGAGTGGACAAAACAATACATGTGTTGTCTCACAAATACATAAAAAGCAAATGGGGTCAGATTTTAACAATAGTGAGTACAGGTGACAGGTATACAGATGTTCTTTGTCTTATTTTATTTTAGTATTGTTACTTCTTATAAGTTTGAAATTAGTTCCAGATAAGAATGTTTTTACAACATTTGTGATATGGGAATATATCTAAAATATTTTTCTCTGAAAAATTACCTTATTACTTTTCTACAGTATATATACGTATTTTATGGTACTCTAATAGTTAACCAATATTTTTTAATAAAAGTATATGAAAAAATTGATGTAGAAATAAAAAAATCAGATTTTAAAAATATAATTATATAAGCATTAGACAAAATAGAGATCTTTCACTTTAGTATATGTATATAAAACTAATTATCAAAATACTTTATTTTTATGTGAACATACCTAACCATATAATCATGTCTAAATAGCACTATTCATGATATACTGTCACTGAGTTTCCTTTGCTCCCTCAAATCTATTATCTATTATCTAAATCTGTATCTATTGTTATATGGCCCCCACAGAATGGATTCTCAAACCACTCACTCTTCTAGTGATCGATCTAGGCCTCGGTCAGGAGATCGATGGTGAGCACGTTCTGGTGAATGACATTTTGTAGTTGGCTTTATTGTAGAACTCAAATGATAAGCATTACTTGAGTAATTCTGGCGGCGAAGTTCTTGCACAGCTCTCTCCCTAAAGCAAAATAGTTTATGCAGTGATATCATTAATACTGTCATAAAACTGTAGTTCAAGTCATACTTTAAATCTAACCATCATGAGGGGATGTGAGGATAGCTCAATGGTTGAGCACTTGCCTCCCAATCTTGAGGTCCGAGGTTCGATTCCCAGCCCTGGCCTGTGCAAACCCACATGTTGAAGTGCAGCACAACTGGTAACCACTGGGATGACATGGCAGTGAAGGTTCTCATCTCCCATGCAGAAAGGCCCTGGTTTGGTTCCCACCCTGTACAGCCCCCACATTCATCTGTGTGGAATGAAACCATGTCACAACTAATGATGTACAACTATGGAGACTGCTCTGGACCCTCCCCCTTCTTTCTCTGTCTCTGTCTCTCCCTGTCTCTCTCTTACACATACCACCATCTCTTAAACAATAAAATAAATCTCATTAAAAAAAAAAAAGGGGAAGCCGGGATGGCTCAGTGGGTTAAGCGCTCACTTTGCAGCGCTGGGGACCAGGGATCGAATCCCGGCCTTGGCCCGTGTGGAACCATGTGCTGAACTGGGAGCTCCCCCAGTTCAGTTCTCTCTCTATCTCTGTCTCTGTATTTCTCTCTCTCTCTCTCTCTCTCTGTCAAAATAAATAAATAAATAAATAAATAAATAAATATATATATATATATATATATATATATATATATAAAGATCTAACCATCATGAAAAAACCAAATCTGTTGTTATTTAAGAAACAGTAGGGGAAGCCAGGATGGCTCAGTGGGTTAAGCACTCACTTTGCAGCCCCAGGGACCGAGGATCGAATCCAGGCCCCGGCCCGTCTGGACCCATATGCTGAACTGGGGAGTGCCCCAGTTCAGTTCTCACCAGAGCAAGACCCCCGGCCCAGTTCCTGCCCTGTGCAGCCCCGCGCCCACCTGTGGAATGAAACTATGTGATGTACAACTATGGAGACTGTTCAGGGCCCTCTCCCTTCTGTCTGTTTCTGTCTCTGTATCTCTCTCTCTCTCTCTCTCTCTCTCTCTCTCTGTCAAAAACAATAAAAATAAATCTTTAAGAAACAGTAAAGAAAAAGAAAAATAATAATAATAAAAGAAAGAAAAAAATTTCCAGACTAAATGCTGCCTAGAACAAAACCTACCTTTCAAAGCGCTCTGTCCCTAGTTGTCTTTTGGTAATGTCTAAATCAGCTTCCAATTGCGTGATGACATTTCTGAACTGGGCCACATCTCTACTCTGCATGGCCCTGTGTAAAAGAATATAGTATGACAGTTGATTAAATTTAAAATATAGCCAGGGCTTCTAGAGTACACTAAACCATGTTGGCAATGTTTTCTCAGCTGGATCCAAGACAAGCTGGGATTTTTGTGGACATATATGCCAATTTATATGTAATAAATGTACAAAGTAGCCTACTTGAAAACCTAAGCTGTGCCAGTCACACTGAATTACTTAAATCTTCTCAGTCCCAGTTTCCCTGTGTTGAGATATGGTATATTATCTATTTACTGCAAATAATCTTTTTATAAAAGTATTTTGAGGTATTACAGTAGACTCTCTGTTAGCCAGAACTCAAGCAATCAGCAGTTGTTTGAGATTTTTGTCAGTTGCTTCAGAGTGCTGGTTGCTTGAGTTCCAGTTAACAGATAAGTCTACTTAACACTTATCCAGCATCTACCAATCCTCACAGGTGTCGGTTAACTGACCGTCTACTAAATATGAAAATTAGTAGTATGGCCAAACAGTGAATACTGGAATTCACTAGCACCATGATGAATATGGTCTGATAATATACAAGTACATACAACCAAGTGCTTTCTTTATGCACTTGGTCCATCAGAAGTAATGCCCCTTGTTATGAGCTGGTAAACTTAAAAAAGACATTACTTCTGCTGGACCCTGTATACTTATAATTAAATTCTATATACCTGCATATGCTCTTAAGATATAAAATTTCTTCTATTTAACAGGATCTTCCTTAGGCTAAACAATGCCTCAAAAACCTTGTAGTAAGACACACTATCATAAGGAAGATAATGACAGACATGAGTGGGGCTTGCATACAGAACACTCTATCCTCTTTGCTTCCAGAAGGGCATTATAGACTGCTGCAATCTAAACTTAGAGAACAAAAACATAAAAGTTTACCATGTTTACCAGTTCTAAATGACGGTCCTTGTTGGCCAGTTTAAAAACTGAATGTACCTGTAAGGTGGGAGTTTTGACATATGTCACTAAGTCAGATTTCTACCTACCAACCTGATAAAGTGATCCTGGGGAACTGGTTGAAGGTATCACAAAAGCCCAGCTCTGGTGACCGAAAATTATGGCTCAGTCACAACTGCCTTAACCTGAAGAGAGTTTCTGAAGGAAACTGGCCTTGGCTTTGCAGCCTTTTTTTTTTAGTCAGGGGCTCCTGCGAATGGCTGATTCCTGAGACTAAGATTCCTATTCTTCCTTAGGTCCCAAGCTCAGACAGGGGCAGAGTTGAAGCTAGAGTTAAAAAGTGCTTATATGTTAGAAATAATAAATGAATACAGTAAGTTGCAGAATAAAAATCAATGTACAAAAATCTACAACATTTTTATATATAAACAATGAAACTTAAGAAAAAGAAATGAGAAAAACGATACCGTTTACAATCAAAACAAAAAGAATAAAATACTTAGGAATAAATTTAACAAAGAATGTGAAGGACTTATACATGGAAAACTATAAGACACTATTAAAAGAAACTGAAGATACAAAGAAATGGAAGGATATTCTATGTTCATGGATTGGAAGAATCAACATAGTTAAAATGGCCATATTACCCAAAGCAATATACAGATTTAATGTAATTCCCACCTATTCCCATCAAAATCCCACAGGCATTCTTTTAAGAAATAGATTAAAAAATTATCAGATTCATATGGAACCACAAAAGGCTCCAAATGACCAAAGTAATCCTCTGGAAAAAATTATAAGGCTGGAGACATCACGCTCCCTGATTTCAGTTTATACTACAAAGCGTCAATAATCAAAACAGCTTGGTATTGGCAGAGAAACAGACACACAGACCAATAGAACAGAATCGAAAACCCATAAATAAACCCATAAATATATGCACAGATAATCTTTGACAATGGGGAAAAGAAAGCCTCTTCAGTAAATGGTGCTGGGAAATTTGGAAAACCACATGCAAAAGAATGAATCTGGACTGTGAACTGCTACCATATACCAAAATTAACTCAAAGTGGATTAAGGACCTCCATGTAAAATCCGAAACTATAAAGTGCATAGAAGAAGGCATTGGTACTAAACTTATAGACCTTGGGCTCAGAGAGCACTTTAAGATCTTGACACCGAAGGCAAGGGAGGTAAAAGCAAAAATAAATGAATGGGATTCTATAAAACTAAAAAGCTTCTACACAGCAAAGGAGACCATCAACAAAGTAAAAATAAAACCAACTGAATGGGAGAAAATATTTGCAAATAATGTCTCTGATAAGGGGCCAATATCTAAAATATATAAAGAACCCCTACAATTCAACAACAAAAACACAAATGATCCAATTAAAAAATGGGCAGAAGACCTAAACTAACAGTTCTCTCCTGAAGACATATAAACAGCCAACAGATACATGAAAAACTGTTCCACATCACTAGCAATTAGGGAAATGCAAATTAAAACCACAATGAGATACCATCTTACACCTGTTAGAATGGCTATAATCAACAACACAAGGAATAACAAGTGCTGGAAATGCTGTGGACAAAAGGAACCCTCATACACTGCTGGAGGGAATGTAAATTGGTACAACCACTATGGAAAGCAGTATGGAAGTGCCTCAGAAAATTAGGAATGGAATTGCGATATGAACCAGCAATCCCTTTCCTGGGTATCTACCCAAAAAACCTGAAAACCTTAATCTACAAAGATATATGTACCCCCAATGTTCATCGCACCACTGTTCACGGTGGCCAAGTTGTGGAATCAACCAAAGTGTCCTTTGATAGATGACTGGATAAAGCAGTTGTGGTACATCTATATAATGAAATACTACTCAGCAATAAGAAAAGATGAAATATAGCAATTTGTGACAACATGGACAAACCTTGAAAACATCTTATTAAGCGAAATAAGTCAGACTGAAAGAATCAAGAAACATGACCTCACTTATAGGTGGAATATAAAACTGAAAGGAACAAAGAAACAAAACTCATGGACACAGTCAATAGTTTGGTGGTTACCTGAAGGTAAGTGGGGAGGTGACTGGGAGAGCTGGGGGAAGGGGGAATAGGAAGGGGGAATAAAATATATGGTGATGGAAAGTGAGCTGATTCTGGGTGGTGAGCACATAATGCAATGTATAGACAATGTAATGTAGAATTGTACTCCTGGAAACAATGTACGGTAATTGATATCAATCAATGTCACCCCAATAAATTTAACAATTAAAAAAAAGTGTTTGAATGAGTTAGAAAAAAAAAAAGTGCTTATAGATGGTACAGACATAAACAGAGGCTAAGGGTACCATAAGTTTTTGCAACAGGTGACCAAGGTTATTAATAAAACATTCACTATCCAGGCAGGCATTTCAACCCAACCTCAGGCCATGGTCATTTAATAAGATGCTAATGGTGCTGGGGATTCTAAATTAAAAACAAAAAAGCATCAGCCAACAGCAATGTTGTGGGGGAAGTTAAGTCTTCAGTATTCTGTGAATGCAGTTCTTCCACTTATCTAGTATACACTTATAGGTACATAAGGAAATACTACGTGGCAAGTGGAAAGAGTAGGTAGCAATACCAGGTGGCTCCAAAAATAGAAAATTCTTCTGTTTGAAACAGTAATGGAGATGGTTAAGCTTAAATTTACATCAATTTAGATAAACATATAATAGAAATATGCATCTTAGGCAAATCACAGTATTTCTGGTCTTCAGTTTAATGATAAATTGTGGGTACTTAAAGTGTCTAAATTCCAGCTTTAAAGTTCTAACCTATAAAGTATCAAAAATGTAAGAAATTTGTTATTATATTGCTAACCAACTCACATTTTATTTTCTGCCAAGCAAAGGTGTTCTTTAAGAAGCTGAATTTCAGATTCTTTTTCTTGAAGCGCTATCTGAGACTGGTATTCTTTGTCTCGATTGGCCACCAGCAAAGCTTCTAGATTCTGCATGGAGATTCTCTCATTTGTCATCTGACTCCTGAGGAGTTCTATTTCAGAACGAGCAGAATCTAACTCATTTTCCATCTGTACAATAGAAAGATATTTATACTTATTCCTATTCATTCACTTAACTGATAGATTATCAGAGACTCATAGCATTTCTGTATGTTATAAACTGACTTCTTTTAATTTCTTGATTAGAAATTGTCTTTCTTCTTACCAAACACACACACACACACACATACAGTATCATTTTCCCCAACTCTGATCATATCAGGAAATTCATTAATAAGTAAAGACTTATTAATTTCAAACTGCAATTTCCATTTCCAACTTTGATATTTATTTATATATTTCTGCAAAACTGACATGGTGATATCTGTGACTACTGCTTTGTCTTGAGTTAGGCACGTTACAACACCTATTTTATGGAATGTCATTATACATAGTTAAGGAAGATAAGGAATCACGACACATTCCCTCCTTGCATAAACCCTTGGAAAACTTCATTTTTTTGAAGGTTATCTTAAGCCTGGAATATGCTCTGTAAGCCAAGTGTTTCTTCAGAAGATTATTTTTTTCTACAAAAAATGATTCCTTATCTCTTAATACACACTATAACAAATTACATATGCATTAAAAATGTGAAAAGACAAAACCCTAAGAAAAGATAATTTAATAAAAATAAAGTTATTGCGGAAAGGGTAGGCAGGTAGGGAAAGAACTTTCTAGACTAGATATGATTTTTAAATTACATCTGACCATACAAAAATGTATTGATAGTCAATATAAACTTAAAATTTATAAGAAAACAATTAGAAGCAAATTAAACTCAGTAAATAAAATAGTCAGTATCTTACTAATATACAGAATTCATACAAATTTATGAGAAATATGAACTAATGATAGGAACAGGAAACTTACAAAATAAAACCAATTAGTAAACATAATGAAAAAGTTTACCCTTACAAATAACCCAAGAAATATAAATTAAAACACGATACTTTTTCTAGTCCAGGGTTTCTTAACCTTGACAATACTAACCTTTTGGGTTGGATAGTTATTTGGTGTAGGGAGCAACCATATGTGTATGTATGGGATGTTTAGCAGCATCCCTGGCCTCTACTCACTAGAGGCCAGTAGCATCCCCCCACTCCAGTTGTGACAATAAAAAAATGTTTTCAGACGTTGCTCAATATCCACTAGAAAGCAAAATCTCTTGCGGTTGAAACACTGTTTCAGTTTATCAAATTGGCAAATTTCTTAGCGTGTGTTTTTTTATTAGCTTTAAAATGGGCAATGGCAATTTCATATGTTCTACTGGCAGAAATACAAGAATGGAGTAGCACTTTTTAGGTAACAGCTTTATTAGAAAATAATTCACATACCACACATCTCACCCATTTAAAAGGTGCAATTCAATATTTAGCATATTAAAAGGATTAGGTGATCAAACCACGTCACAATCTAATGTTAGAATTTTTCATCATCCCAAAATAAAACCCAGTATCCATTAACAGTCACTCCCCTATGTCCCCCACTCCCCACTGTTGGCCCCAGCACCAGCCCTAAGCAATAATATTATCTCTCTCTCTCTCTGATCTGCTTTATTCCAGACACTTCACATAAATCGAATCCAACATGTGCATGGTTTTGTGACTGGCTTCCTTCAATAGTAATGTTCTCAAGTGTCATCCATGCAGGTATCAGTACTTCATTACTTTTACTGCCAAATAATATTCCCTTGCATAGACGTAGGAGGAACATTTCAGTTATTTACACTTTCTGGCTATTATAAATATGCTGCTAAGAACATCTGTGTATAACTTTTTTCATAGACCTATGTTTTCATATTCCTCTCAATAGACAGGGGTAGAATTTCTGGGCTTTGTGGTAATCCTATTTTTAACATTTTTTTTTTTTTTTTTTTTTTTTTTTTTC
>PVKE010033213.1:0-18041 GCA_004027555.1 Craseonycteris thonglongyai
GAGAGAGAGAGAGAGAGAGAGAGAGAGAGAGAGAGAGAGAGAGAGAGAAAGTGAGAAAGAGAGAGAAGTCAGGGAGGGCCCAGAACAGTCTCCATAGTTTCACGTCATTAGTTGTGACATGGTTTCATTCCACACAAGTGGATGTGGGGCCCCGCAGGGCAGAAAACAAACTGGGAGCCTCTCACATGAGAGGCGAGAACCTTCACCATTGAGATGTCCCTGCGGTTACCAGGTTTGCTGCAGTTCAGCATATGGGTTTGCCTGGGCTGGGGCTGGAAATTGAACCCTGGACCTCCTGATTTTGAGGCAAGCTCTCAATCATTGAGCTATCCTGGAATCCCCTTAAAATGGCTCATTTTTAAAAATTAAAAATTAAATACATTTATTTTAGGAAGAAGCTTTGTTTCACGATTATGAATGTCAAAACAGAGTTAATTCCTAAGAAGGACATGAGCTAAAAGAAATAAATTAAATCAAAACACTTGTCAAATTTTAACTCCAGGAAAGTGTCTGGTGGTCATGAGGACATGCATACTTGTTCCAAACTGCAGTTTCCTCTTTTATTAACTTTGAGGAATAAAAATAAGATTTCAAAAGGGAATAATTTTTTATCTTATGTGAATCAATTTTATCCAACAAAATGTCTATATTTCATCTAAAACCATGCTTCCCATCAGAGCTGCGTCCTCCACCCTTTATGATCAATAGCCCATGTATCTGTGTGCTGCTCACATGGCCCCCTTTACTCCCCAACTACCCCCAATAGTATTTGAGCCTTGCTCTCCCCCCATCTAATTCCACTTACCTTGTCCCTAAACATTCAGAGAATCCTTTGAAGCAAACACACTTGGGATGGAGAGAAGATTGCAAAATGAAAAGTTTCTACTGTTGGTTAATAGCACTTTTCTCCATATTTGCTGTTGGAGATAGTTTTTCTCTAACTAAATGTGTCAAATATCCAATAGCAGTGAAGTAAATGTAATGAGCAATATGTCTCTTTACTACTCCTGACCTTCACAACCCAATTCCCTCCTCCAGAGGCAACCACTCTCATCATGTTTTGTGTATATGCAAGTGTATTTGAACCTGTATGCCTCTTCTTAAATTTCACAAAAATGGAAGCACTCTCTACATGTTATTGTACATTTTTCATATTTTTATCTGACAATATTTCTTGATGTAGTTTCCTATTAGTATATAACCCTAGTCCATACTTTTGTATACTGAATAGAAGTACTCTATGCATGTAACATTCCCTTTTGATGAGCACTTGGATTAGTTCATTTTCTTCTACGAACAATGTTGTAATATCCTTGTATAATTCTCTTTAGCCCACGGTGACTATTAAGAAATCTAATGCTGGACAGTACTCATTCAAATGGATGGAATTCTAATTATGATCATTAAAAAGGACATACAGGGTTATATTTCTTTCATGAGGACAGGCTTTCTCTGTTTTCACCCATAATACAAACTCATATTTGTTGTGGTGTCCTGCAAAGCATGAAACATTCTGATGTGCACATGAAGTTTGTAGGTTCAGGTTATGTTTGTTGCATTTGCCTAATAGTATTTAATTCTTTCTTGTCATAATCACATTTGAAATTAGTTGTGTAGTTTTGTGCTTAAGGCCTGTCTATCTTAGTGGATGGTGAGCTCCAAGAGCCAGGGAGGTTGTCAAAAAAAATCCTAAATTTCTCTGATGTTAGGAATAATTGCTGCCATATTATTTTAACAGCAAATAGATACACATTCCTAGTGTAGCTTGAGTGGGAAATATGGAGGGAGGGAAAAAAAGGAAAAGGAAAACCACCCATGAGAGTTGGGGTTGCTATTTCTGACCAAGTTGGGATTGGGAATTTCCAGATTTCTCACAGGAAATCTTATCTCACCAGAAGAGAATTCTATTCTTCTGTCCAAAGAATGGGTATGCAATTCTGTGTGTATAAAACTTGCAGACCCAGACAGTGGGCAGTCTACTTCTGGCTCAGCCTGCCATTTATTATCATTCACAAGGTGGTGTTAGATGCTTGGCTTTTAAAAGAACTGGCTTTTCAGCAGTATTTTTACCCTTGAGAGTATATATATAGAGAGCTCTGTGTTGTATATTAATCAGAGCTTTCACGACTAGCTTTGAATGGTATTCGAAATGTGTCTGGGAGTGTGGTGAGTGAACTATGCCCAAAGTGGGCTCTATTATTTATTACTCCAGGGTCTTTCTATCTGAGACCTAGACTGAAATTAAAGGACCCAAATACCTACCTTTAATAACTCAATGTTCTTTCCAGGTTCTACTCCCCATGCACTCCTGACCCCTAAAAGGGTTCTGGGATTTGATACTTCATGAGAGTCAGTTTGTATCTAAAATTATATGGAAAGGTGTGTTTTTAACCCCCCGCTCTTCCTGTGGACGCACGGCTCTGAGCCCGCCATGCTACCCAAACGTTTAGCAAACAGGCCTGGAAGCCGTTTCATCTGGAAGCACTTCCTTTCTGTTCCCAGATGGCAAATCTTACTCATCTTCTAAAACCTGGTTCAAATGTCACTTCCTCGAACTCTGTTCTCCCTGACTGTCCCAGGCACACTGAGTCATCCCACCCTGTTTTATGTATTTCTGTCACATGCGTTCTCAATGTGGGCAATACTGTCCCCAACCGGGCAAAAGCTCATTCTTGGGGGACAAAAATGTATGTATGTGCATATATATCTATATCTATATATATACACACATACAGACATACATACAGTACATAAACGGATCTACAGTATATAAAGTACATAGTAGGGAGGAGATTAGGAAAAAGTACCTCTTAAAATGCTTGATTTCAGGGTGGAGATAATGACAAAAAGTTGAGAAACATGACTTTATCATAACAATTGTCTCCCATATGACAATCACTAGTTTCTATTACACTGTATGTGTCTTACATGTTGGAAAGCCATGGTTTTGGAACCCCAGCCTCTAGCATAGTACTTGGCATATACTGACATTAATGATTTATGTACTTGAAGGAATAGATGATGGTGAAGATGCTTGCCTCTCTAAGCCTGGCTACTTCACTTCAGAAACTCCTGCAAAAATCATTTTTAATACCAGGTTCCATGATCTGCCTCTAGAAATGCTATCTTGGTGGACCTGCACACGTGCTTGGCCCATATGGACCTTAAAAGGCTACCTTAGATATCTGGATTGGAGAACTATTGCTTTAGTCAAAGAATCACTTGCTGTTCCTTTGGACATATCTCCATTTATAAAAACAAAACTAACAAGCACAACAGGTGTTCTGTTCATCGGCTGACGTTTCCTGTGATGATCAGATCACAGGGCCCCAGTTTCCATACAGGGCGCCGTTTTGTAAGGGGAACATCGGCAGGCACCAGTGTTTCCAGAAAGTCCAATGACACGTGCTTCTCCCCTTGGTGGGGATGTTAGACTGCAGGGTGGTGTGAATGCGGCAGGCAGTGTGCGGCGACCAAACACCGGGAAGGCTCTGGGCAGGGTTTCCTTTGCTAGCCTCTGAACAAGATGGGCAGATCGTAAAGGTTAGGTGGGCTGGGGACTGAATGAATGTTTACGGTGCTGGTTAATGGAAGTGTTGAGAGTGAATTTTAATGGCATGACCTGAACTCTTTCTTTAGTCTTGTTCTGGAAATAATTGTTTCAATCATTTGAAAGGCACGATAATTTGAATGGCACAAATCTGTGGATAATACCTACTAAAGAGGAATACCAAATGTAGAGAAAAACAATTCTTTAACAGCTATGCAGTAGGTTAGGGGTCCCAATCCTTTATGGCCCCATGTCCCCCTTATATAAAATAGTCTGTAATCCCACTTTCATTCTTGTGAAAGGAAGGTCGTAGATAACGTAAGCTACCTATGTATGTAATTTCTAAACATCAGTGTAATGCCCTCCACGTAATATAAAGGGGAAATAAAAGGAAAGTAATTTTAGACTAAAGCTGTACTAGGAAATATAATGAAGTCCAGCTCCATTATCATACTTGTTTTTGAAAATGTGAATTTGTTCCGATGTGACTGATATATCAGGGAGCAACTTGAGTGTTCATGTTTGCTTGTGAGTGATTTCATCCATGAATCACATAAGGTGAACACAGAAAACTGCACCCAGATGAATCCAGCCTGGAAAATACACAAGACCTGTGAATGCACACAACTCAAAAATCAAACCAGACACCTGTTGTTGGATGCCCTTCCCCCCCCCCCCCAAATCTGCTGTTACAGCTTTCCTTGCCATTTGGACAGCCCTCCTGCCTCCATGTCACAACAATGCACACACCATAGCCTTTCCATTGCCCAGACTGAACACACGCAAATCTCAGATCTTGCCTGAGGTGATATGTCACTTTAATTGCAGTCCTTATGCATTTCGTAACCATTTAACGTGTAAACCTGTGCAGCCATTTTTACTAGGTTCTTTTTGTTCATGTGTCACTGTCGATTTCTGAGTGCTGTATCCCTCATTCCACTTTCTCCATAGGCCCTACCGTTTTCAGTGTGTACTTTTGTGTAGCGAGGTGACTTTGTAGGAATGCCGATATTGTGTTAGATCAGCACTGACTTTACTCAGTTGCTTGCCTCTGATAGAACGGATTTGTTTGGATTTAAGAGAAGTAAGACAGTCTTCAGCTAGGAAGTGTTCACTCCTTTCCTCCATATCAGGCATTTTGAAGTAGGAGTGAAATAGGGATGTTAGTATACACGCGTAGAATTGCCTTGCTGTAACAGTTCAAACGCAGAGCAAGGTGGCTGAGTGGTGTTGATGACTCAAATACCAGTAGTGGCATTGTGATAAGTGATGTGATTTTCTAAAATGGCAAATAGCTTCTAAAGTTTTGAACAAAACAAACCACATCCCTCCTTGATTTATACGATAGTTGCTTTCCTGGAAAATTCATTTATATTAACCTCATGCAAACAAATTATCTGTATTTTTAACTAGAAAGAAATTCAATTCTGGCTAGTTATGGATAAACATATTTTTTCATCTGTGGGAGTGGCATGGAGGGAAGTGCTTTTATCCACGGTTAGATGTGCAAGCCTTGCTCACTAAATAACAGTGCCTCTCCTCACATGACAACCCAAACTGCCCCCATCCTGCCCTCTTGTGAACCACTGGGCTATTGCAGTGAATTTAGGATAAACTATAACTAGGGTCAATGCAAGTTCTTCACTTAGGCTGAGAAACTAACTGTATAGAAAAGAGAATGGAGAAAAATGATATAGCATAAGAAAGGATGAGGAAAGTTCAGAGATGTTTGTTGACAGTAAGAAATATGAGTGAATAGTTTTGTGTGATATCGTTAGGCTGATTGGAAGGACTATATAATTAGATTAGTGCTATTTGAGAGAAATACAACATGAGTACATAACGTGATTTCAATTTTTCTAGTGACCACATTAAAAAAAAGTAAAAAGAAAGAGATGAAATCAAACTTGATGAGTATCTTTTATTTAGCCCAGCATCCCCCAGATAATATTTTTTCAAGATGTAATCAATATAAACAGTATATTGAGATACTTTATACATTTTTTAACACTGTGTTTCTAATTCTGTGGGTATTTTGCATGTAGAGAACAGCTCACATTTTAAGTATTCAAGGGTTCTGTATTACTCCCAGCCAAGTCCTATTTGGTTATCACAGTGCTTAAAAATTAAAACTTGAATTCTGCATTTTCTAGGATACTGGTGAGGTAAGTTGAGAAGCCCCAACTCAAACAGTCTTCAATAGTGAGAGCAGTTATTTTCTTACTTAAGTCAAGAGTTAGGGTGTGCTCTAGTATTGGCTGGTTCAGCAGCTCGGAACTCCATCACGGACACAGTTTCCTTCTATTCTTCCATCCCGACTTTCTCGACTTGGGACTGGCTCTTCCCATTGTTGTAGGCTGGCATCCAGGAGCAAGACGGCAGCCCATAGTTCCTTATTTATGTCCAAAAGGAGGGGTGAAGACATCTCTCCCCCAAACTTGAAATCTCCATTTTTTCCTTCAGTCTTATTGGACTCATATACTATGTCTCAATTGGCATACACAAATTGTCTGGGTCAGACCATTGGATATTCTTATGATGGATGCAAGAATACCTTTGGGCATTTTTTCTTCATTTACTCACTGTAAGAGACACCATTTCTTGCTATCTTAGACTTGACTACTTCCCTCATATAGTAGACCTCGCTGTCTCTGGAAGTGTTTGAGATTGTGACCTCTTTATAAAACCCAGACTCTAATAATTGTTGGCCAAGTTACACATGCAACATTGCATTTAATCTTGATTTAAGGAAGATATAAAAAAGATGGAGCAGGTTTAAAGGAGAGAGCTAAGGTGACAAGGGGAATTGAAATCATGTTATATGAGGAAAGTTGATGGAAATGGTGGTGTGAACCCAGGAGAAGTGGAGGGCTGGGGGGGCAGGGCTAGAGCATCTTACAGGAGATGGTGTATCTACAGTTCTCTGTTCCCATCAGTTTAGTTGCCTCTAATTTGTTCTGAAAATGGAAGCCAGATAATTAAGCCTATGAAAATAATATGCACTACAAGAACAAGTAGACTGTGAATGAGAGGATGAGGTGCTTGCCTAAGAATAAAATAGTTAAGCATCAATCCAGGAACTTGGCTACCCCTCACCCACCTTGTTCATCTCATTCCTTTTTAATGTGTTTGAAGCCTTGAGCTTAGTTCTGGGTAGGTAATATAATTTTATCATTTTAAAGTTATATAACACATTTATGAATGATCACTAGAAAATGATAATACTATGAATCTTTATTGAAGCTCTCAGCTAGCTCCAGAGCAATTATAACAGCTGACATTGGGCAATGCACTTACTGCAGGCTATGCATTGTGCAGAGCAAGTCACATGAATTATTTTACTTAACTCCCACCACACACATCTGAGAGAATATTCTTATTCCTATTCTACAGATGAGTACATCGAGGCTCTGAGGGGTTAAGTGGCATTCTCTAGGTCATACATAATGTAAACATAATCTCAATATTCCATCAGGGAGCACACAATCAATTGTCAAGCAAATGGCTCTAGCCATTGAGTGGTAAGCCTTCTCTACAAGGTATAAATAAATAATAAGGTGCAAAGAAAGAAGTTTGCTAGATGCAAGATACCAGCTGTAATTTTAAGAAAATGTTTATTGCAAGCTTTAGGAGCTATTTCACCAAGCCTTTCTCTAGTACAGCTTTTCCTTGTAAGGTAGCGTGAAAAAAAAAGAGAGATTTTTATTTTTACTTGGTGTTTATTGTTTCTTCATCAGCAGCTGTGCCGACATGATGTTGATTATGCAGAGAAGAATTATTTTGATTATTGACAGTTGGCATTCTTCTCATAATTTGGAGTTCTTCATCTCTGAATTGTTTCCTCACCTCCTCTCCTGTCTGCACATGAATAATAATCTAAAAGCACTTGCCAGGATCCTTACCCAAGGCAGCTGTTAGGAGACACGGAGCTGATAGTTCACTTGCAATTTGATGTTAAGCTCCCTGCCGTGTGTTCCTTTCTCCGAGCATTAGCTCCGAGCAATGAAGCTTGTGGGGTTCATCCTTAGTGTCCGAAAGGCTTTCGGCTGTCTTTCCCCCGCATCTTTGTCTGCTGGCTGGGTGTCCCACCTTTCTTCGCCATGGTCATTCAGAAGTGTACATCCAGCGACGAGTGGTCAGGCTTGGCTAAAGGGAATAGTCTGTGCTACTTTCCACTTATTTTTCCTTAGAAAAAAGACTACTTGAACACGAAAGTGATTTAATGATCCCCCTTTCACATAATTTTCACATGGTGACCGAAGCAGCGTCCTTTGCGATCCTGTGCCACACCCGCTCAGCTACCTCTATTTCAGCCTCAGGTCAGACACACCTCACACACCACAATCCCACCTCAAGCTTTCTCTCCTGGGGGGAGTAACCCCCCTGGGATAACCCTGCATCAGGGGGTCAGAAGCCAGGGGAAGGTGACCCAGCTTCTCCTTCTTCAGGTGGGCAGTTCTGAGAGGCACTTGAGCTGCTTCTTAGAGATCCTGGCAGAACCCAACTCTGCTGTTTACAGCAGTGGCCGCCATGTACGTTCGTTTGGATCTTGGCTTTTCCTCTTTCTCTGGATCATGCCCCAAGCAAGGGACGTGCACCCAAGTCCTTGCCTCAGGCTCTGCTTTGGGGAAACACAAAGTAAAACAGTATATATAAAAAAAGATTTTCCCCCACTGAATGTTTTCTTTCTCTCCTTCCCTAGACCATATCCATTTCTATTGCTTTTGAGCATTAAAATTTGTTCTTAAAAGAATGTAGGAGTAATATAGGTGCACAGAAAAAAATATATTCTTTCTCTCTGCATACACACATATATATGTATATTTTTATTTTATGTGTGTATATATGTGTTTACATATATGTATATATTTTTATTTTAGGCATATGTATATATACATATGAGGGTTCAGCCATGTAATAGGAAAAATAGAGGCATTTATGGCTGGATTTTTTCTAGACAGCCTGTGCGTGTGTGTATCTATCTATCTATCTATCTATCTATCTATCTATCCATCTATCTATTTATCTATCTATCTAATCTTAGTCTTGGGTCAGACAGACCAGGGTTGAATTGTGCTTCAGCAGCATTCAAGTCTTGGGAACTTAGGAACTTGGAATAGTTATTAACCTTCCCAATGCCTTTATTTCAGCTCCTGGAAAATTGAGTGAGCATTTTTTTTTTTTAATTCTATTTTTATTTATTTATTTATTTATTTTTGACACAGAGAGAGAGATACAGAGACAGAGACAGAGAGAGAACTGAACTTGGGGAGCTCCCAGTTCAGCATATGGTTCTGCATGGGCGGGGGCCGGGATTCGATCCCTGGTCCCCGGCGCTGCAAAGTGAGCGCTTAACCCACTGAGCCATCCCGGCTTCCCCATGAGCATTTTTATAAGGTTGTTATGCATATTAATTGACATTGTGTATGTAGCATGCTAGCATGGTTCTGAGCATTTATCAAGCATTTACTGTTTTTTGGTGATTTTTATAAAAAACTAAACAAATGTCTCTACTAAAGTCTACATACTTCCCTTAATCCACTGTGTCTCTTTCCAGGAGTTTTTCTATGTTTATACAATCTATCTAAAAAAGTACATGTGTACTAAATACACTTTTGCATGGCTTACTTTCTGGTCATCCTCCTATGTCAGAATATAACAGCTATTGCATTAAAAAAAAAATGGCTACATGTCATTCCTTTGCATAATGAACCATTTGTGACAGTTACTTTTATGTATCAACCTAATTGGGCCACAGGGTGCCCGGATATTTGCTCAGATTTATTTTGGATGTTTCTGTGAGGGTGTTCTTGGATGAGTTTAACATTTAAATGGACTGACTAAAGTAGATTGCTCTCCCTAATGTGGGTGGGCCTTATCTAATCAGTCGAAGACCTGAATAGAACAAAAGGCTGACCCATCCTTGGATAAGGAGGAATTTCCTTCTTAACTGCCTTCAAGCTGGGACATTGATTCTTTTTTTCTGCCTTCAGACTCAAATTGAACCAATGGCTGTTCCTGGGACTCAGTCCTGTCAGCTTTCAGACTTCATACTGTTGGTCTTCCTGGGTCTCCAGCTTGCTGACTGTGGTATTGGGACTTGTCAGCCTCCATAAGAGCATTTCTTATAAATTTCCCTCTTTCTCATCCATCTATCCCCCCATCATCTATATCTCTCTATCTCTATTACAGAGATAGAGATAATAGGGGAAATATTAATACATTTTACATTATTATGGTAAAAGGCAAAGCGATGTTGTACGAGTTAGACTTCTTGAAAGGAACAGAACCAATATGAACATATCTGTATGAGGGGAGCTGGTGAGATGACTATGGTCCTGTAATAGAGATTCTTTGACTCTCTTAATTCACCAGAGACTTCATCATTGTCACCAGAACCTTTAAATAGATAAGCATCAGCCTTCTTGGATTGTCTTCCTTCTTGATTTCCAGCCCCACTGCCTACCATTTAAGGATATAGTCCCCAAGGATGTCATGGTGACGCAGGATAAAGTCTCTCTTGGAGAATAACAGTTTTGACTCCAAGCTGACCCATGGGAGTGGTTAGAATAGTGCTCTTTGGAAGTGCCTGTGTCTTCTCTGAAGATATTAGACAATTGAGAGTCAATCAAATTTGCATAACCTTTTAGCTGTATTCAAGTCCTTCAATGTAGTGTTTCTGAAGGTTGTAGACAGACTACCAAAGCCAAAACTCTTTCTATGTGATTTTACTTCAAAATCTCTTTGTCTTGGCTATGTCTCATGTCTATCCACAAGAGCCCTGAACTAGGAGCTAGTCCGTTCCAAGGCAGGCAGAGCTTAAAAGGAGACCATATGAGTTCAGGATTTCCCAGCTTCTCTCCTCCCTGGAAATAAAGAAGATTTTTGGTATTGGGTGCTCTGAACTGAGACTCTTCAGGATGGAGGGGACTCTTCCTCTGTTGAGTGTCCCTATTTTGATCCACAAAGCCTAGCATGAGCTGCTGTGGTTGTCAGGGTACAGACATTTACATAAGCCTTCCTCTTTGATTTTGCAAGTATAAAGAAAGAAATGCTAATACACTGAAACGAATCAGATGTCAGGCATCTGTTCCATTCCATTCTCCTCCATTCCATTTTATGCCATTCTATGCTATCATATTTAATTATTAGACATTCTAGTCTATGATATCTCCTTCCATTTGAATGTATGACTTTTTACTCTATATTATGCTCGTCCGTTCCGTTTCATTCCATAGCCATGTATTGAGTTCTTGGTCAATGCAAGGGATTTTGCTAAATGTTACAAAAAAAGTTCTTGTGTGTATGTGTATGTGTATGTGTGGCATACACATGCACATGTGTGTTTTGAGGTATGGTTTTCAAGGTGTCGTTATAATTGATAGAAGTCCCATATTTCTTCTGCCCCTCTGTAGAAACATTTAGATATTTATATGAGCTGTAAATTAAAGAGAATTCAAGGTTTTAAGCCCATTGTGTTTCTTTCCTAATGATCTATTAGAGACTATATTTACAAACAATGCGAATCCTATAGTAAATTAAGATAAGTTAAAGTCTATATTTGAAAGTTGGAAACCACCAAGTAATAAAAAAGATTATAAGGGGGAACAAAAGTATCTACTTTCAGATTTATCTCTCAACCATCCTTCCTCAGTGTTTCCTGTGGTGTGTACCTTGACATCTTTTTGTTTGTTTTTCCTCTGAGAGTCAGTTTTTCTGGGAATAAAATGTGTTCTTGAGAGCCAGTTCAGCATCATGGTTCAGGTCATGGGCTTTATAAAGAGCTGAGTGAGAATGTCAATTCTGCCACTTCCAGTTATATTAACTTAGGAATGTTCCTTAAGCACTTGGATAATAGTAGTATTTCCTTCATAATGTTCTTGAAAGAATTAAATGAGGTAATGCATGTAGAGTGCTTATGGTCATACAAGCACTTAACCAATATTAAATGATCAACCAATGTTTGTTAATTGGGAACTAGGGACAATATAATGCTCTTAGGGATATTTCAGGAGTTAACTGAGGTGCTTGTAAAACATTTAGGTCATTACCTGACACATAGTAAGTACTCAGTAAAGTTCATCACTGACATTGTTTTTGTTATTCTGTGTTGTTTGTAAAATGTGGATAATGTAATTAACCTAGTAAAGTGAATAATGCAGTTAACTTGTAAAATGTGAGTGAAGTATTTAGCACTGTGCCTGGCACAGAGTGAGTACCAAATAAATGTTAAATTCCTGAAGGACAGGAACTGTGTTATTTATACTACTTTACCCGCAGCACCCTGACCTAATGCTTGGCACATAGGAAGAATCCGATAACTATTCATTTATTTTGAATGGTTAACTGCGTTATTAATTACACCAAATGCTCTGTTGTACTCCAAATGTTAAAAGAGATCATGGAAAACAGTTCTGGTCTCCCTTAGAATCTGATGACCCTTGAAAAATGGAGAACAAAATAAACCCAAGAAGACAGGATGTTCCCAAACTCTGAGATCATCATCATAATCCCCTGCATTAGAAAGGTCTTTATGGTTCACAAAGAACTTTCACATTCATTATGTCATTTAACATTAAAAAAACCCCCAAAAAACACACACAGGCAAGAAATGTCCTCAGGGTCATTCTGGACAAGGAGCTCAATCTCTTACAAATGATTTAAAACCCACTCTGCCTTGCTACAGATACTGCTTATAGAAAACTTCAGACACAGCAATGCTACCCAACTTGATTTAGCTTAAAGAAACCTTTTGTGACCTTATAAACAAACACAGCCCAGTGGGAACCCAAGTGAAATTTCAGAATTTGAAGATGAGCTGAGAATATTTGCTCAGAAATGGGACCTATTAAAACAATCTCTACCAAAGGAGTGAAACAATAGAGATTGGCGCAGAAGAGAACAAAAAGGGCGGGGCCCCCCTTATTGGTGAACAGTGGGCTCCTGACTCATTCTAACTGTTGACTGTCTAGCAATAATATTTGGGAACATCGCGCTCTTGAGAGTGGGCTTACAATGACGTTCTGCTCATATGGATGGACAGCTTTACATAAGTTCTGATTGCTCATGGCGAAAGCATCTTATCCTTAGAGCACACTCTCAGAATGGGACTGAATGAGGCTGATTAAATGACATTTTTATAAATATAAATGTCAGCTTTTAAAACCTGTCCTCTGATGAAATGCTGTGTGTTCATGCATGTGTTGGGTGAATGTATTTTGACCTTATGTCCTGAGTGAGTGGGTTAGGCCAATTGATTTACTTAGTGAGTTACTAAAAGACAGACAAAGGCTGTACTTGGACAAGGTCTCCACTAGAAACAGATGGTTCAAATGGAATTTTGAATGGTTCATATGGAAAGCTTTTATTGACCAAGATATGGCAGGGTTGCTCCTAGATGACTCAAATGGAGGGACAAAAAGACTGAAATATAGGCAGGGTTACTAAAATGGATGAGATGGTGACTGAGATCCCTAGAGACTAGCCATAATAGGAAGTTATTTCAACCCTCAGGGTATACATAGCATATGGGAACCCAGTGAGAACTGGCAGTGTGGAGGAAGAGCTACCTCAAAGAAGCTATGATCGTGGAGAGACACAAATCCCGTGGTAGACGTGGTGAAGCAGGGAAGAAATACTCTGGCATCTCTCTCCTCTTACCTCCTAACTTCCTGCAAATACTGACCATTGATCAAACCCATCTGGAGGCTAGCGGGCAAGAGAACCTGGGAGATGCAGTCTTCCAGGGCCCCCAGGTGACAGTAGGGCAGAAAAGGGACAGATCTGGGTGTGGACCTACCATTTTTGTTGCAACTACTCAACCCTAACATTGTAGTGTAAAAAAAGCCATGGATAATAAGTCAGTGAGTGGGTGTGGCTGTGTGACAATAAAACTTTATTTATAAAAACAGGCAGTGGGCCAAATACACACTCATAGTTTACTGGCCCTTCTGTGAAACTCATTTATATGTTGAGTCCACCAGAAACACAGTCATTCATTTTCTTGGTAGTAGCAGACGACAGAGGCAGTGTCCTCAAATCTTTTTGGTAAGGGTTCTCCACTTGGTTTCTGCTCTGGGTAACACATAAATTAAAGCAATTGCCCTGATACAAGCTTAAACACACATCAGGAGAAACTTGGGTGGAAGTCGTTAACACATTTGAAATGAGGCTGAACATAATCCAATTGAGTACATATATGATTCCAACCAATGCCAGTAATATGTGTACATGTACACAACTTTGTGTGCTGTGTTATGTGTCATGAGCAAAGCGGCATCATGAGAATTATATGTGGATCAGATGAGCACAGACAAAGGCATGTTTTCTATCTCCTAGCTATGCCAGTGGGATTTGAGGTGGATGTGGGCCTCAGTCAAAATTTGCAGCCATTTCAGATGGGAGTGGAAATAAAACAGTGACCACCCTCCAAATGAGAACGTATAGAAGCCCCTACTGGTATGTGGCAGAGATGCAAGGGCAGGCAGGGGAGAGGGAAGGTTTGATAGTGAAAAAAGAGAAGTTTCCAAATGATTGGCCCAAGGAAGATGGAGGCAGCCTAACTAGAAGTGGGCGTCCTGTGGGATTGTTTTTTGGGAGCATATTTGGCTCTGTCTAGTTGGCCTGAGTTGGAGCAGGAGGCAAAAATGATGGGAGCTGACTATTAGCGCTCAGGTGCTACCTGTTTGGGCTGGTTGCTGCACAGGCTGTGGTTTGGTTTCCTGGGCTGGCTGCTGCAGAGCTTGAGGGTCAGAGTTCTATTGTCATGTGTCATCTGGCCCCTGGCCATTTGGGTATTCAGTCTCTCATGTCATACAGGTTACTGGCAACTCTCTGTCCTGTTCGGCTGCCTCCTAAATGATGCTGAGATAGGAAGAGCAGGTGGCAGCTCTGGTCTGCTTTGCGCCAACTAGCACTCTTGAGCAGCCACACCGGTGACCTGAAGTAGATCTGTACCTATCTGGTTGTCACAACACTGATTTAATTTGTGTTACCAGGAGAAGCTATGTCCTAATTCTCTGAATTTCTGGTAAAAGCAGCCTGAAGTCAATCCTTGTACACAAATCTCAAGGTTCTCCCTCCATGACCTCATTCTTAGCAGCACAATACCCTCCTAACTCCTTCCCAGATCTCCCCAATTCACGTGTGGAATCTTCTCCAGTGATTCCACACCTCATTTATGTGCACTTTTCCTTGTACTTTTATCACCACGAGAGGTAATCTTGAACCAGAGTAACTGAGAATAGAGGATAACCTGGTAGGGTCTACATTGAGTCCAAAAGAGCTGCGACCAGGCTCTGTGTTCTAGGTTTCTCGCTCATGTGCGGTTAAAGATTGCAAACCTTTCACAGGTCTTTGTTTTTCTTTTTGCTTTAGTTCTTCTTTCCTACAAGCTCTACCTTTCTCTCTTCAACATGTGGCTGAATTATAGTGTGTCATGAATCCACGAAACTTCTGGATGCCTTTCCCTCCTAGTAAAATAAAATATAGAGCCCCCTGAACTTCATTTCTGATCAGTGCTTCTCCCTCAACAGACACTGCCCTCTCCAAAGCAGACAGGCCCGGCAGGCAGTTCAGTTTTGTGTGTGAGCAGTTGCTCACCTGAGTCAAGTATGAGATTCGTTTTCATAGACGTGGACATTTCTAGAGCAGGCAGAGTTCAGGGTGGCAAATATTCTCCGAATGTGATGCATGACCCATTTGGAGGTATGCATGGTGAAGTTAGCTAAACACTTAAGTAATTTGGGTTGTTGTATATTTACTTTAATCCTATTAGAAAAAATATATAATTGGTACATGAAACTGCATGAGTTCATAAATGTTACTGTCTAGGATGAGGCTGTAGCAGGTGGTGCTATCGACATGCACTGTACTCAGGAAGTGTGAATTGCAGGTGCTGACCAGGTGATACTTAAATATGACAAAGATGATGAAAGTAAAATTTTCAGAGGCATTGATCTGCTTCAACCTCTTCAGTGCTACGTGGGGAAACTGAGGCTTTGAAAAGGAAAGAGGTTTGTCCAAGGCCACTCAGCTTGGTAGAAGTGGAACTAAGGTTAGATCATGACTGCCCAGATTCCCAATGTTCTTTAACTCAGTTTCTAAGACTCTTGGCAACTGTGAGTTCAGCTGAAGAACAGATACCACAATCAACAAAGATGCCTTGGGATGAATTTTGCAACAACACCAGAAGCTGGCCAGAAGCTGGTGCTAACCACTTGGTGAATTACCTGAATGTGTCCAAGAGCCTCGTTTCCTAAGACAAAAACTTGTCATTTATTGCATCTAAAACAACTGAAACTTCACTGGGTAACAAGGTAAATGAATGCATCACAGCATTCACCGAAGCGAAGGCCTACACACTGCCGGCTGCTGTGTGTAATGGGAGATTCGGAATGCAGTTAATGGGTTAGAGTAGTTTTTATTGTGAAAGCAAACTAAATTAAACTGATAGTTTTAATTAAATTTGAATTGGCTGTGATTTTACTCAGTTTTAAAGGCCACTTGAGACACCAGCGTTGCACTTAAAATCTAGTGTTGTAATTAGTGACATCTACATTTATTAAAATGGTTACTGCACTTTATTGAATATATTCAAGAGTTAAACAAAAGCTCAGCATCTAAGGAGCTGGGATTCCAGGTTGGGTTAGCTTTGAGAACCTGTTTTGTTTCTGTTGGAATGTCAGGTCATGATACTGACCTTGAAAAGGGTGGTTCTTGGTTTAGCCATCTAGCCACAAGCTTAGGATCTGGGACCCTCTCAAGCTAGAACATTACAATTATTCTTTCACTATACTTTTTATCTAGCAAACCCACACTGAGTGCATGTTTGAGTGTCCCTCAATCCCTCAGTGCCTCTAGAGATCAAGGTCCCCGAATCAAGATTTGGAGACACCATCAAGCAACCATTAATTTGACTTGGAAATCAGTTCAGGAACTGTATGACAGCTCCCAAAAATGTTGGCTTCTGGTTTTCTGAGAAGGATCATGGCTTGGTGGTTCAGTGTTGTCAGGCGTGCCAGACAAAACTAGACTGTGAAATGGTGGTTCTCATAACTTTGGTGTGTGTAGGATCACCTGAGAGGCTTGTTATAATGCAGTCTCCAGGGCCTTGCTGGTAGAAATTCTGGTTAGGAAGTACATGACAAAATCCTTATTTTGAGAAAGTCTGCTCTAAGGCATTAATTCAGTTTCATGAATTCCCCAAGAGATGAACAAATAAACAGAAATAGGGTCAGTACATTATATACTCTGTTGGCAGGTCTATATGGCAATAGTCTCTTAAAAATTGTTTGATATGAGTGAGATTAAAGCAAGGATTTATATTTTTAATCATAAATTAATAAGTGCTTATAATATAATACAAAAATGTGTAACATAAAAGAAATTACCCTTCATTCAGTCTCCCTTCCCAGAGACAAATAGTTCACTACCTGTTACATTCTTTTCAGATATTTGCTTCTTTATTTATAAGAATAGATGTAAGTTGCTACTTCCTTTCTACATTTCCCTATTTGTTACTTTGTTCTGTATTCTGAGGAATTTCCTTTTGGGTTACTCCTTTTATGTAACACCCTATTCTTGTTTTATGAATATAAACACTTTACCAATGCTTTCAAAGATAATGTTAAGGTTTTTTGTTTTTTCTTTTTTGTTTTATCATATTTCTTGTTGTTGATCTTTTTCTGGCAAGTGGCAGGAATGGTGGGTCTCATTCATTCATATGTAAGAAGAGGCAAAAGGAAGGCTGAGTGGGAACTCTGGGTGTGGAGGGGATGGTTCACTGTCAAATTTCTCTTTTGGTACAATAGGTGAGAATCTGGACATTCTGCTTTGGAACTCCTAATGTCAACATGTGGACTGCTGTCCTCATCCACACTTACCCTAGCTGTTCTTAATTTTTTTGTTTATTCAATTTTTTTTTTTTTTTTTTAGTGGAAAGATCCTTGTGGCTGTTAATGCTGATGTTTTTCCTTATGGTTGTTTTCATTGCAGGTAAACATTTGGTTTTAGGACAAGCTTGTCTGACCCATGGCATGCGGGTACCATGTGGCCCAGGACAGCTTTGAAAGCAGCCCAACACAAATTTGTAAACTTTCTTAAAACATTATGAGATTTTTTTTTTTTAGCTCATTAGCTATCACTAGTGTTAGTATATTTAATGTGTGGCCCAAGACAATTCTTTTTCTTCCATTGTGGTGTGACCCAGGGAAGCCAAAAGGTTGGACACCCCTCCATGTGTAGAACTTTAATTAATCCCACTTTCTTCTTTCCTATTCTCTAGGCTGACCAGACATACCATGTGAGATAGGACAGAAAACAACGGTACTGTCCCATTTCAAATGGTACGTACGATGGTTAGCTTACTGACACCAGTGAGATTGGGCTGACCATACATACCACTTGAAATGGGACAGTACCATTGTTTTCTGTCCATTTTAAAATGGTACATCTGGTTAGCCTATATTCTCATTTATGTCCTGAGGTTTTT
>PVKE010033214.1:0-18042 GCA_004027555.1 Craseonycteris thonglongyai
ATATGACCTCACTTATAGGTGGAATATAAAACTGAAAGTTACAAAGACACAGAGACCTATGGACACACTCAATAGCTTGGTGATTGTCTGAGGGAAGGGGAGGAGGGGGGAGGGAGAGTGGGAGGGGAGGTGGGTAAGGGCACCAGCATATGGATACACTCAATGGTTTGGTGGTTACCTGGAGAGGGGGGCGGAGGGGGGAGGGAGAGTTGTGAGGGGAGGTGGGAGTGGGCACCGGATATATGGTGGGGGGGGAGCTGATTCTGGGAGGTGGGCACATAATGCGATGCATGAGTGATGTGATATGGAGTTGTACATCGGGAAACTATCTAGTTGTTACCAACCAATGTCACCCCATTAAATTTAACAATAAAAAAAAAGAAAGAAAGAAAGAAAGAAAAAAAAAATCAGTTCATGTACCCATTGCATCAACTGGCTAAAGAAGAAAAGAACAAAAATCACATGAACATATCAACAGATGCAGAAAAAGCATTTGACAAAAATCTAACCGTCATTCATGACTAAAAATTAAAAAAACACCTCTCAGCAAACTAGGAATAAATGGGAACTTCCTCAACCAGATAAAGAATATGTGCAAAAACCTAAAGCTAACATCATATCATACTTAATGGTTAGAAACTAGAGCTTGTAAAGTAAGGCCCTCTCCTTCTCAACACTCCTTTTCAACATCATATGGACGTCCTGCTAATGCTTGCAGCTCCATAGGCCATATAATCAAATTCTGGAAAATAAGAGGTGATACATGCAATATCTGCTGATAGGAATGAAATGTGTTCTTCTGTCCTTTCCTCCTTCCTGTTGGCTGGAATAACAGATGTGATGGGCAGAGCTAGAGCAGCCATATTGGGCCATAAGATGAAAGCAACATCCTAAGTCAGGCAAAGCAATAAAACAGAAGTTGCCTGGCCCTTGGTGAAACAGCCTGTTAGATCAGCTCTGGGCTGCTTCTCTTTATATAAAACACTTGTAAACTTTTCTTCTATTCAAGACAACATTGTTTTGGGTCTTCTGATACATGACACTTAACCTACCTTAATTAAGATACTGGCTTTATATTACTTCATCAAAAAAGCCAACCTTCTTCCCACTGAAGCCTCCACATACAATGATTCCTCCAGGGACACTTTTCCCACCATTCCTGTTCCTGTCCCCTGCCTTGGTGTGGTGAACTCCTACTTACTCTTTAGGTCTTCTCTTACCTTTACATATGCACTTTTTATACTCTCATAGCACTCTCTATTGCTCTTCAATGCACTTCATGTGGCTATACTTGTATAATTATTTGTTCAATTATTTGTTTAATGCTGGCATACACCTAAGACTGCAAATAGCAGTCATTCTGCTTATTGCCTTATCCCCTACCCCAGCACACAGCACGCACTCAAATATTAAGAAGGGAAGTATGGTGGGACAGAAGAGGGGAAAGAACCATGAAGGTAATCCATGCTCAAAGGATTTCATACCAACAGGAGACTCTACCTAGATTGCTTCTTTTCATCCTTTACCTAATAGTCATAACATCAACTTGCACTAAAAAAAGAATCAATCATAAGAAAAGGGGTTGGCATTTGGGGTTGCTAAGAATCAAGTTCCAGTCGGGGCTTCCCCATCCTCAAATGTCACAGAAGACAAAAACGCAGACCTGTTTTTGTCCTTTCATCCCAAACAGGCTTCTGGCAAGGCCCTTGTCTCCAGGTGGCACAACCATCCCATCTCTCCCATCAGGACCCCAGGCCCCCAGCCATACCCTGTCACCTCCTGAGTGGGCCCCCAGCCTTCCCACCACTCTCCTGCAGCCACAGCCTGCTCTCATCCTTACCCTTTGGCTTGATAGTGGTTGCTTCTGCAGTCTACCCACATGATGCCAGACCCGTCTCCAGTCAGAAAAAATTCCACCTGGGAAAAAGGTGTCCACCCCCCAGCCTCTACCACATATGCCTGAGGTAGCAAGGCAGCCATGAGTCTCACTTGGGCACATGGGGCCCATGTGTAGCGCCTCCCAGCCACAAACATGCTCCAAAACCCCGTCTGACTCATCTGCTCACTTTGTGGTGACCTGTGAGCTCTGGAGCTGCTAGTTTAGGCTCTCACTCACAGCATCAGAAGGCTGGGAGTTTCTCTTGTGGCCACTGCTGGAAACCCACAGCCCTTCCTTTCCTGAGCAATCTCTTCCTCACAGTCAATAAACAAGTGAACAACACGCTCTGGTGATAATGCTCATCAGCACAGCAAAAGCTACTCTACCACAGTGGGACCAACCAGGGCACAGGCGATACGGGAAGAAATGCTGACGGAAAGAAACTATCAAACACACACTTCTGTTAACCTTGCACCATGCTTTCTAATTAAACAACATTTTACAGATACTTCACTATCTGAAGCCTCAAGGAAACTCTGTAATGTGGGTAGAACAGAGATGCTTCCCACTCTAAGTACCGGTAGCCTGCTGCAAGCCACAGAGCTGAGTGCTCATTTTAGTCCCATGCTTCCTGACGGTAAGGCCCGTACCAGCTCACCTCCATTTCTCACTGCTGCCTGCCCATCTGGATGTGCCTATTTCTTCCAGACACCTCACACACGTCCTGTCCAGGATTCTTTGGGAGTAACTCCCAAGGAAGTCGACCTTTCTCTTGGTCCCAGAGTCAGACCCGAGTTTATCCTTCTCCATGGGCCGCTCAAGCGATCTGATCTCAAAATCTTGCTGAGTGCTGGGTTTTGTTTGACCTGTCCTCTCCTCCCTCCCAACCTGACATCAGACTCCGTATTTCCCGCTCAGTAGACCTTCCTCGACCGTCAGGACAGACACATGGCCTCTATTCACCCACAGGTTGCAACTTCTTTGACTAAAAACATTTACTGACCGGAAGATAGCACAGATTCAAGAAAACCCTGTCATGAGCAATTCAGCAGGTAGCCCAGACCAAGTGGCCTCCTTCACAAAGCAGGACTCTATTCAGCAGCAGGGCCCTGGGGCTTCACCTCTTGTGACAAGGGTTTAATTCTTAATGCGTAAGGTTACCGTGAGCCTTCTCTGAGCCAAACAACATGCACATATTGTTTGTAATCCTCATAACACTGCATACACAGTGTTAAAACCTATTTTAGTGGTGGAAACTGGGTGTCAGAGAGGATAAGTAACTTGCCAGAGGTCACAGGGCACCAGAAAATGGCAAGATGGGAATTTGAACCTCAGTCTCTCAGACTCCAGATCCACGCTCCTTCCATTAGGCACTGCCTGCTCTTAACCTTCATTTTAAAGATTTATTTTTTATTGTTTGAGAGGGGAGAGAGAGAGAGAGAGAGAGAGAGAGAGAGAGAGAGAGAGAGAGAGAGAGAGCGAGCGAGCAGGCGGGAGGGCCCAGAGCAGTCTCCAGAGCTGTACATCGTTAGTTGTGACATAGTTTCATTCCACACACGTGGATGTGGGGCCATGAAGGGCAGAACCGAAGGAACTAGGAGCCTCCAGCATGGGAGGCAAGAACCTTCGCCGCCATCCTGGTGGTTACCAGCTGCGTGCAATTCAGCTTATGGGTTTGCACAGACCTGGGTCAGGATTCAATCCCCAGACCTCACGGTTGCAAGGCAAGTGCTCAACCTGCTGAGCTATCCTGACATTCCTCTACCCTTCATTTTAAAGTCCTTCACCTAAGGACTTGGTGAACACACGTATTAGCCAAACATTCACATTAATCCAAGTCCAATAAAATAAAATAAAATAAACTGCTTGGTTGACACTTGACTCAAAAGACTTCATAAATTTAATGAGAAGGCACAGGCTCATTTCTCAATTTACCAAATGTCTTCTTCGTCTTTCTCACTAATGCTTGCTTATCTCCACACATGGGAAATGTTCCTAAGATCTGGCTATAATATCAATGTCTAAATTCCCAGTTCCACTTCAAGAAAAAAAAATGCAAATGGACTCACCCTTTCATTACGTCCTTTTGCTACAACACAGCATTCCAATTTCAGTTACAGAACCCCCACATCTCCACTGGCTGCAGGCCAGCCCTGAGACTTGACATAATACAGACAAAGCATTTGGGAACAGATGCATTTGCTGCACACACTTTAAATTTAATCTGTCCCCAAAGAAATTAATATCACACCTCATGCAACACAAGAGTAAAATTGGGAGGGGGGAGGGTTGTTATTGTTCGGGGGGGGAGGATATAGTAATTTTCACATTTAATAAATGTGATCCTTAAGCATTCTAAATACCAATGCATACTAAGTTGACACAAACATCTGGTACCTATTCCACATAATTTCCAGCACGCTGATTCCCCATATCACCCAGGGTACTAATGAGGAGCGTGTGTTCAGCTGCAATAAAAGTAGTAAAGATGCAGAAGGAATCAAGGGGTAATATTATAGCCTGGGACCGAGACATTGCAGTGGGGAGATTTTATTCCAACAACACCATTGGTTAATAAGGGTTTCTGTTATTGTCCCACAGGGAATTTTGCAATGCTGTCAGCTGCAAAGAGGGACAAACTCCCACAGATTGTGGAACTGGGCACTGCACGATCTATTTTGCCCCTGAGCTGAAAATCCCTTCCACCCCCATGGGATGCAAGAATCTGTAAGAAAGGGAACTCAAGATGATTTCCCAGCCAACAGCACAGCCTGCCTCTAATTGAGCTTTATGAGAGGGAATGTGACAAACACCAGGATATGATGCAAAAGCAAAGCTCCAAGAAGAAACACCTGGAAGGCCATGAGCTCAAGAGCGCCTGCAGTGTATACAACATACGCTCGTGTTTATACCATCTCAAATTACAACCCACTGGAGCAACAGCCCCTTGGGGATGGGGCTGCAGAATGTACCACCATTAAAATCCAAAGGCGGCCTCCACCTGTGTTTCTCAACAATAAAACTTGGCTTAAGGCTGAAGCTTATCCCTGGTAGGAAAATGATAGACAGAGAGTCCTAAAACCTCTCATATGGATTTCTCAGAAAAAAAAAAAAAAAGCCCGATTTTTCTACAGCACAATTCCTTAAGCATATCTTATCATAGTTTCTTTCATGATCCAAGTGAATATATAAATCTAAACCTTCCTCTTGGCAAACCAACTCTCTTCCAAAAAGTCAACCACCAACTTGTTGGCACAAAAGCCAGTACATATTTGTATATTGTTGTGTTGAAACCACGGTACAACCATGCTGGAGAATTTCCTGTGTTCAAGTGTGTTTTTAAATGTTCAAAAGAAAACAATGGGCAGAGCTTCTTTAAGAAGCTAAATTCTCAAAGTGTTGGGAAGTACCAAGCTATAAAGGTCAACTTGTTCTTCTATCTGAGCAAGAGACCACTACGCAACCAAGAAGTATCAGAGGAGATTCAGGCGGCTCTGTGTAAACAAAGGATGTGGGGTCATTTTGTGGTTTTTATAGCCTGAAGAGAAAAAGTAGCAGAGGGGGGCATGTTCCAGGAGTTACCACTGGGCATAGCAAGAGAAGAGAGCTTGTATTAGAGACACGGTGGTAGAGGAGTAGCACGGGACCAAGAGATATGAGAGCTGCATTTTAAACCCAAATCAGCCACTTCCTAGCTGACTGACCTTGTCCTTAAGTTTTCCATAATCTCCCTCTCTCTTACTTTATGACAGGCTCGACTTGTAAATCAAAGAAGACACTCTACATACAAATTCTTTACAGATTTCAAGTACTATTAGACATTTATATAATTTATGTAGTGATCCCCCGTAAGTATAAAACCCCATAGGGAATATAGTCACTGTGTTTTGTACACCTGAAACTAATAATAAAAATTAAATTAATTGGGGAAGCCAGGATGGCTCAGTGGGTTAAGTGCTCAATTTGCAGCCCCAGGGACCGAGGATCAAATCCCAGCCCCAGCCCGTGTGAACCCATATGCTGAACTGAGGTATGCTTCCCATGTGGGAGGTCCCCAGTTTGGCTCTCGGCCCCCTGTTCAGACCCTGGTTCAAGGGGGCATGCCTCCCATGCAGGAGGCTCCCAGCCCAGTTCTTGCCCTGTGCGGCCCCCGCCCACCTATGTGGAACAAAACCATGTCAACAACTGATGACATACAACTAGGGAGACTGCTCTGGGCTCTCCCCCTTCTCTCTGTCTCTCTCTGTCTCTCTCTCTGACTCTGTCAAACAATAAAATAAATCTTTAAAAAAAATTAAATTAATTTAAAAAATACATATTATTAGAGACATAAGGTTCGCTGGCAGGAAGAAAAATAAATGAATGAAAACCTTTTCTCCAATTGAAAAAAATGTTTTCTTTATGAGCTTTTAGAATGATTAATAAAATAGCTAAGATAAGAGGTTCTTATACTACTCCCTAGCTATTACTCCCCAAAAATTATTTCTAAGAGTTCCACTGGGAAGCTGTAAAATAAAACTATGCCTAGTATTAGACTAAAAATTCCTGTTCTCTGAGCACATTCTGTAAGTACAACTCCCAAAGGTGAGAACAAGCCATGTTTCTGCCCTGTGGGAATTTCGAAATCCAGAAATGTGTAATGTGGCCCCATCCTGGCTGATTTTCTTATTGCTTACTTTCAATCTATAAGATAGTATACCTGTTCCTATTCTTCTGACAAGACCTAAAGGAAGCTGGGAATGAAGGAAACCCTGGCAACAGTATTCATTTATGGGGAGATAAGAATTTACGTGATGTTACTATCTAAATGGCTCAGCACAGAGACCAAGAACAAATCTGCAGGTTTTGAGAATGGAAGAAAACGGAATCTGTTTTCTCATACTATGTGATTTTGAGACACACAAAATAATGAAAAGAAAGCTTACATCTTTATTAAAAGGAAAATACTGAATTGATCCAGATTCAAAATATTATACACAATTTAGGTACAAAACCGATAAAAACTATGATTTAATTTATTATTTTGTTTGTTTGTTTTTTTTGAGAGAGAGAGAGAGAGAAACAGAGACAGAGACAGAGAGAAGGGGGAGGGCCCAGAACAGTCTTCACAGTTGCACAGCATTGGCGTTTCCATATAGTTTCATTCCACAGGTGGGCGCGGGGCTGCACAGGGTAGGAACTGGACCAGGGTCTTCACCCTGGTGAGAACCGAACTGGGGGCACTCTCCAGTTCAGCATATGGGGCCACACGGGTCGGGGCCGGGATTAGATCCCCTGTCCCCGGGGCTGCAAAGTGAGCGCTTAACCCACTGAGCCATCCCGGCTTCCCAAATTTAATTTTTTATGAATGCATTCTTCTGTGGCAAAGTGAAACCTGTGGGTCTGGGGAGCTGCTCCTCTTTGTTCATCCCTCAGACCTCACCTATCCATACCTAAAACAGTCATTCAACTAATTTTCTCTTTTTTACTCTCAGCAAGTTGGTGTCTGATGAGAAAGAAAAAGATGGAACAACAGAGGTAAGGACGTGCTCAGAAACACACGCTGCATGGGGCGTTCTCTGCGACCAGTGAGCCCTGGGTTAGGGCTGGGTGCAGGGTCTGGATAAGTAAGTCAAGAATCTGTAAGAGGGGGAAAAGCAGAAGGAGAAAGCCACAACTACTGGGGAGTTGAATCGTAGCCTGTAACTACTGGTCCTGATGATAGACAGGAGATAAGAGATTAAAAAAGGAAAAATCTACCAACTTTTGGTTTGGCCACACAAAAATATTACTAATTACAGCCATGTGTACACGCTGGGCCATAAACTGAAATTTGTTTACTTTAAGAATTTTATCAGGGTATTCAACAATTGCATTGTTAAAGGAATGTAGGAAATGCTGAACATGAACACCAAATTTACCAAACATCAATATATACATCAAATCCCATTACAATACTAAGCCATATTCCTCCCTCTTCAAGCTAGCTAGCTTCTGTCAAGAGGGAAAAAGATGACAGTGTGTAGAGAACGTTATGAATAACCAGTGTGCTCTTACTCCTTTCACAGTGAAGCTAAAAAGTTTAGGAGAACCAAGGGAGCTGGTATTTCCAGATTTCACAGCAGTTGTGGGCCAATCAAGCAGCACCATTAATAGAACTTCTCAGGGGACATGGGGCCACAGAGAGACAAAAGGATTGTGCGCAGCTAAGAAGCCCTGGCCCAGAACCACATCTTGGTACCTGATTAAATTCAGAGAATCCCTAACTCTGTTATACCTATTACAGTTTTCCATCACAGCCAATATCAGCTTTTAGTTATAAACCTATTTTTCATTTATTTGGGCAGATCTTTGTGTGTCTTCTACTTTACTAGAAACCCTGTGAGTGCAAGGACCGTGTTTCCTTTGCTTATCCTCTATCTATCCTGCCACTTGGCACAGTGCCTGGCATGTGGCAGGTACTCACAGCTACTTGCTGAGTGATGAATTCCTCAAACAACCAAAACCTGAATCTCTATGGACCATGGTGCCAGTCTCCTAGGTGTGTATCTCAGCCGTACCGCACTTGAGCTTTGTAACCTGGATTTGGTTACTTACCGTAACTGCTTTGTGTCTATGATTCTTCATCTATACAATGGGAATAATAATAATAACTGCTCTATAAAACTGTACTTAGGACTAACTCATTTTAATTATATAATTATAATTATTGTTACCATCTCTGCAACTATGGGATATGATCTGGTGGGGAGGGGACTTTTTTAACCTATATCAACCTCTTTTTGCTTTAGGAATCAGAATATTAGAGCTCAAAAAGGAAACTTGGTTCCAGTAGTTCAATGCCCTCCCTGTCACGCAGTGGCTTTAAGAGACCTTTATAAACTGGCTGGTAAAAAGGCCACCTCTTCTACTCCTTCTTAGTTTTCAGACAAGTTCTGCTATGGTTTCCAGTCCTAGATGCAAAATTAATGTACCAAAGTAAGTCTGACCAAGGTCCCCAGTTTTAATAGACTTTACCAGAAAATTCCTGATCCACCTAAAATGTCATGATATATATAGGTATATATATTCCTTTATTATTATATACTCAACTACTCCTAGAAAGGAAATTGAGGGGCTTATAATAAAAAATAAACAATAGACCCGATCCCACTTTAGCTGTCAATCAATTAAAAAGTGGCAATGGCCAAATAAGAAATCTACCAAAGAATGTGACTAAAAATGACTTCATTTGATCACCCAATCTAGCTCTGAGCTTCCTAGCAGCCAAAGTAAAAGAGAAAATGTGACAAGGAAACAAGTCGGATCTTTGGATAAGGAAATACTTTTCCTAAGTCTGAATTTAAGAGGCCTAAATAATACAAGGATTAGTGATTTCAGGAGTCATTTTACAAAAAGCGGAAGTGTATAACTTTTCTTATATGGCCTCATTAAAAATAGAGGGCACATACCCTATAGTGAATTTTATTCAGAGTTCCAGGTAATTCTCTCTAAGTATGCACAAAAGCTCCTTTACTGGAGCTGAAAGAATTTTTTTAAACTTTTTAAACCATTAATGTGCATTAATGTGCGTATGAAAGCAAAAACTAAAATGTTATTAGTTTGCTAAAGGCATTTGGAGAATTCTGTGATCCCAAAAAAAAATAAAAGACTAGCAGTTAATCAAAAGTTTTGGATTTTGCTGTGCTGGGTCAATAAGCAACTTTGGAAAGGATAAAATAAAAGGCTAGAAAGGAGGGAGGGGTCTGATTCAATCAAATCGCGTTTAACCTAAATACATATAAAATAAATTAATGTACTTCCGTTTGATAAACTCTCCCCCAAAATTTAATACTGGGATAAATGAGAGACCTGTTCAGAAAACATCTACTTCACACAGTAAAGTACTGTAAAACACACATCTGTACCTGACAAAGCAACCTTTCAAAACAGATGTGTCATATGATGTTTCAAAGCTCAGCTTTTTTTTTTTTAAGTTTGTCACATTCAATCAAAGCAATTTCTGTTTTGCTGAAATCTGTGTGTTATTTTGGAGAAAACTTGTCTCCAGTGTTTTTCCACTCTGTATCAATTAGTTCCTCTCTTTTCCTCCCAACTGAACCTTCGGAAACCACTCTGCCAGAGGGAATTCACCTTTTCTCACATGGAGACAAACTCAATACTTTCTAATGGTCAGTTTGAAAATAAAATCCTTTGCATGCCAATTCCTAAAACAAAAAGGGCTTTATTTCAAGATTTTTCAGAAAAATGTACCAAAGCTACACTAATTCATTATTTAAAGTAGTAATTAATTCTTTCTCTTGGTATTTTATATCATACTCTCTTCTTCCCAACTTACTTCATCTGACCCAAAGAACCACCTTACCACCAAACAATAAATGCCTCATTTATTCAGCATTGACTGATAATGAAATATTCCACATAAGCAGATCTTCCAAATAACGAAAGCTTTGTTCCTTTCAAAAAGAAATTGACTTTAGTCATTTTTTTAAGGGAACTCTACCTAAAACGTACTATGTACATAATTACTTCCTGGTCATCACAAATATTTTGAACATCCAGAATATAATCTATCAGATTTTTTTGAGGACTTCAGCCCGTCATTATGAATGCTAATTACAGATTATTAAACTTAGCATTTCAGTTTTTCTCTCTATACCGAATGGCCCCATGTTCCTGTTTCGTATTTCTGCCTATACTTTCTAGACTTGATTTTCTCAACTCTGGCTACAGGCCTGTGTCTCCGCCTCAAGTTCATCACACGGCATCTTCTACCCTCAATTCTAAGTTCACGAGTCCTGGATGAGGACCCTCCCACCCACAAAGTAACCTATCTGGACTTTTGACAGCTACTCTTCTTGTCACTCACCAAACGTTTTGGCTTCCTTCGTGTGCTCCAGATGCAAGGACCTGCTGTAAAACTGACACTGCATAGTATTAGTGACAATATTCACAATATTAGAGTTACTGTCCACACCAAGCTAATTTAAATGATAAGCCATCAAAGAAAGTGAAGCTTATGTACTACTTAAGGTGCATAAGGCAAACCGTCTGGAATTTAGTTCACACAGAAACTGTGCTAAGAACCCTGCTCTCCTGTCACCCTAGGGCTTCAAGCATTTTAAAAGGTTTATTTTTTCAAGAGGAGAAAGCAAATATATGACTAGCTCATTATATATATATATATATATATATATATATATATATATATACACACACACACACACATACATACATACACACACACACACATATCTCTCTATATTTATACAGAGAGATATAAAGGTCTCATAGTGTCTCCCCAACCTATTTATTTTTCAGGACAAAGAGATACTTAACCTGCACATCCCAGATTAATTACAATTTCGGCACCATCTGCACATTAGTCCATTGTAGTTCCTCGGCAGAACTTGTAATCTGCATTCCTCCCCATCTTTACTCTCCTGTGGTCCCTGTTCCTGGACAGTACAAATGATCGTCTGTGTCTAATACAGTGCTGGGCAGGCTGCAGGCTGGACAAGTGCCAATTCACCAAAAAAGCATTCAGCACACCACTCAAAAAGCTCCTCTCTAGTACAGTGATATCATCTACAGCTTTCTAAAATCAAGTCATGACAGGGAATCATCCCTGCCTTCTCGTGTCAGTTAGAAGTACCAGTCAGACTGCACTCTTTGCAAATCATGGTTATGTCAGGAAAGGCATATGAGATATTGAGGCCTATGACAGTTCCCCAGACTCAGGGAGGCTCACTGTTTTAAGTTATTTTCTGAAATGAAAGAGTTTCTTTGACTCAGAGATAACTCATAATTTATCCTAGATTTCAACTTCTACTGTAAAAAATATAGGAAGTTCCATGGAAACAATGAATGGAAGTGCACTTTTTTATCAAACAAGAACTGAAAACTTTCCATAGTTTATAGTAAAATTACGTATTTGATCCAAAGAGCAAAATAGACTATGCTCGTTGAACACCTAACTAACTACCTTTTCACCCTCTCACATCCAAAACATACAGATTTCAAGTACTATTGAAGTACTATTTCAAGTACTATTTTCACCCTCTCACATCCAAACAATATGCAGAACTGATACCCATGAAACAAATCTCAAGACTAAGAAAAAATTTAACATTTACAGGCTTCAAAAACGTATTTCCCCCAAATAACTTAATGAACCTCTTCAAACATACCTACACTTACTTCTTCTATTATTGTATGGTCGAACTGAGTCATAATAAAACTTTGGAATATTAAAGACAATAAGAGTAAGGAAATTTCAGAAAATGTAAGAACTATTTCAGGAAGCCAAAACAGAACTCTATTTATTTTTCTATCCTAATGCATAGGAATGAATTAAAACAGCAAATAAAATAGGCAAAGTAATCTTATATCTGGCTATGGTTCTATAACATGGTCTTCTAAATTTAACACCTCCTCCATGCTGGAGAAATGATTTCCTTAAACCCAGCACTGCTCCCCAACTCTAAAAACTTCTACTATACTGTGACCAATTTAAAAATAGGTATTTTTGAATCCATGACATCTGACATATCAACTGACACACAATAGGGATTCCATGTATGCTACAAAAAGGGAAATCTCACATTTAATTATCATTTAGTTTAGTCTTACCCTGTCTGGCCTATGGCTCTAATTCCTAATATATCACTTCCCTGAGCCTCAGTTTTCTTATCTATAAAATGGAGCTATTACTTGTTCTATCTGATCCCTAGGGTTGTTAAAAAGACAAATAAGATCATGCATTTGAATTTTTTTTTTTTGTATTAAACTGGAAAGCTCTTTATAAAGATATTACCAATAAATATATTAAAAATCAATAGAAAAGCACTTCCTTCCTCCTCATCATCCTAGCCTTTCCCCCCAAACAAGAAGCTCACAACTTATAATACAGACCTTGGGAACAAAGAGGAAAAAAAGAGTGGACTTGCAGTTAGAAGACTTCGGTTCTAATCTCAGCTCCACTACTGACAAGCTGCTTCACATGGGCCACCTCACTTAGTTTCATCAACTATAAACTGGGGCTAATACTGCCTGCCTTGCCAAAGTAAACTAAAGTGATGGATAGCAAAGTATTCTATAAACTTAAAATAAATTAATGGATTGGATTTATCTAACAATATGCTTGGACTTTTTGTTATAAAATCAATTGACAAGGAAAGGAGCTGGCTGCAACCCATGAGATACTAAACACCTTAAGGAAGAAGGCAAAGCAAAGACAGAGTGCAGAAGCCCCACAGTGGGAACTGCCATATTAATTACATAAAGAAACTGGGGCTTTAGAAATTGGAATTTAGAGCAAATAACTGTGGATTAGAACCCTTTTGAGCCCACTTAAACTTGTATATTGAAATACTGGGTCAGATTTTCTCCATTCCTGGTTAAAATAGAAGCAGGCAAAGCCTAATTCTACATGTGGATGCCCAGCATTCCAGAATAAACAGCAACTCACGCAGAAAGCAATCAGAGAGTAAGAGGAGGAAAGAAATCAACAAACTACAACAGACTGGTGGCTTAGTAATTAAAAAAAAAAAAAAAAAAAGGGAAAGCAAATAACCTACCGCAAAGTTCAACTCAAGGCTGAATTCCTATCAGAAAACTACTGGAGGCCAAAGCCTACATCTGCGTAATACTTCAAATCTGAGGCCAGTCTTTGAGAAAACATTTGACAAAGATTATCAAAACATCCATTTTGCTTTCTTTCTACTCGTTTTTCTCAATTATTTTTCACGCCTAACCCTTGAGCTTCACTTGCCACTCCTGCTTTCTCAACTGCAATAAGCAAATACATATAAACTGGGACTGAAAGGACACCGTATAACATACTCTTCTATATCTTTATTATTGTTTTTCTTTTTAGTCAATATTTCTCTTTTGTAATTGAGTCAATGGCAAACAAACATACAATGAACAGCCAACAAAACGGGCTGCTGCTCAGTGATGGTGCTTGAATCACTACTGACGGCGAGGAGGCAGCGTCAGATTCCTCCTGGAGTCCAAATGCGCGCTTACATGGAGCACACCACCTGCTTCAGGGGCAGCATCTCTACCTTTGTGGGGCTGTATTTTGAAAATCATTAGAGACTGTGGTTCCCATCTATTGACTTCAACTGAAACTTCAGACTCACGTGATAAGCGTTAGCATTCAAGTATAACTTCATCTAGTGGGAGCATATCAAACGCAAAATGAAGCATTAAGAAATCTATAACATGTCTTGACGATATAAAAGAATACACATTCTCTTATATCCCTTTACACAATCAGGATACCAAATACTCATTTTACTTCTTTCCCCTTGCAGTAGTACAGGGTTTTAACTACATTAGGATACGATTAATTTCAATCACTTCCATAGAACGGATATTCTTATTAAAGAAAACATCCTCATGTCACCACGCATGAATTTGTCTAACCCCTGTGTGACGTATCATTTATCATTTCTTTTTTTTTTTAAACAATTTTTATTTATTTATTTATTTATTTTTGACAGAGAGAGAGAGAGAGAGAGAGAGAGAGAGAGAGAGAGATACAGAGACAGAGAGAGAACTGAACTGGGGGAGCTCCCAGCTCAGCACATGGTTCCGCACAGGCCCGGGCCGGGATTTGATCCCCGGTCCCTGGCGCTGCAAAGTGAGCGCTTAACCCACTGAGCCATCCCGGCTTCCCCTCATTTATCATTTCTGCAACTACACATTTGACAAAACCAAAGTGTGGCCCTAATCAGTGAGAATCACAGGCCTCACTAAGAACTCAAGAACCCAGTATACAATAATTCTATTTATGTATTAATACTTTAACTTTTTTTAAGATCTAGTTTTATTGTTTTTGACAGAGAGAGACAGAGACAGAGACAGAGAGAAGGGGGAAGGCCCAGAGCAGTCTCCATAGTTGTACATCAGTTTTCGACAGGTTCTGTTCCACATGAGTGGGCGGGGCCCCGCAGGGTGGGAACTGAGGTAGGGGCCTCCTGAATGGGAGGCACACTCCCTCAAGCTAGGACAGAACCTGGGGTCTCCCTTGCCCAGGCGAGAACCAAACTGGGGGCCTCCCTCATGGGAAGCACATCCCAATTCAGTGTATAGGTCCGCAAGGCCAGGGCCGGGATTCAATCCTCAGTCCCCAGGATTGCAAAGTGAGCACTTAACTCACTGAGCCATCCTGGCTTTCCCAAGAATAATAACATTTAACTCTACCTTAGGCTTTGGATTCTGACTCTGGCTTGATTTTAAAAAGCTACCATGAGGCCTAACTCCATCCAATTAGCAAGTGTTTGGATCCAAATCCATATCCATCTGACAGTTTTTTACAAACAATGCATCACAAAGCACATATTTTTCAAAAGGCATGATGATTGCCCTTTCCAAAGTCCACATCTGACAATCTTTGGAATACTGCAGGTACTAGCACAGTGTAATAAATGAGATGCAATCCCTCCTCATGAAAAGGTCACTTGCAAAGAACATTCTGACCTTGGCAAAGTTCTCAAAGGTTTAGATAAATAGAAACTGCAGGAAATGGTTTTTTTGTTTGTTTTCAAATATTGCCTGTTTTAAATCACTCCCTTGATTTTTAAGCCGGAAAGGGGGCAAATATCTAAATTACTATAGTTACCTTACCCCCACTGCTTTTAACTGCCTATAAAGCAATCCCTGAGGACACCAATCTTAAATTGCCCTGGCCTTGCCCATGTGTTCCAGCAAGGCCATGAATATTCTGAAGTTCAAACAAAATACAGATTATTTCCAATCAGAAAGGAAGTCTGTGTTTTCTGGAATGTGGCCCCCAGCTCAGCCTTGACTTGGTACACTATGGAGCAACTGAACCAAGAACTGGAAACAGTCTTCAGTTTTAATCACTACTTTTTGAAGGATGCTACTGATAACTGGGAAAAAACATGAATGTACTTCATGTCCACATTTCCCTCTGTCTTGGCTTTTTCTTTTCTTACAGATACACAGCTGTTCAAAATAATACTTCACTAACAAACCTTTCACTTAAACTACAGCATGTAAATTTGTATCCCTACACCATTCAGAAAAAAGGCTTGACACATCACTTAAGAAATTTTTTTTTTCCTATTTACCAAGCAAATTTCCACAAGCCCTCCTTAGAGTAAAAAATGCCCTAGTGATAATGGTATTAAAATGGGAAAATAAGAAGGGGGGAACAAAGGGCTAAAAACCTAATTCTTTTCAAGCACTAAGGCACAAGACCAGTGGCAATCTGCATGCCTGCACTACAAACATATTGCCTTTTTTTTGGTGCACTGAAACAAAGGGAAATCTCAACTGTCTTTTTTGCCGATGAAGAAGCTGAAGCCCAGAGAAATGAAGGGACTGTTTGGCTTGGCGGTCAACACCTACCACAACAGTCCCAAGTTCTTCTGAGGCCTGAAGACAGGACTCCTGCTTCCCCAGCTCTGGCCCCTAATCTTTATTTCCTGTCTGTTATGTGTGGAAAGCACACCCAGACCTTAAAGCCCACCTCAGTGGTCTTCACTGCCCCTGGAAAGCCTCTCTCAGCTAGATAGAACCTTGCCCTTTCCTCTGAATTCCTGCAGCCAGCTGGTTCTTCTCTCATGGGAACACACCATAGTACCAAGCTGCAAAGCTGAGCACTGCCTTCATGGCTTCCCCTAGCAGCTAAGCATATTCAAGTCAGAGAGAAGTGTTTTCTTATTAATCCTGCACAGAACCTAGATAGGGACTCGTACATAAGCACGCAATAGATATTTGTTAAATGAAGTTATTTGATTTAAGAATAAAGTGACATTTCCAAGGTTCCAAGTAAGTGGGTAGAAGCAGCAAAAATAAAATCCATGCTCCATGACATACAACCATGTACAGGTTGCACCATACAGCCACAAAAATCCATGGATGGATCTAAATGTACTGTATTTTCCTGTATATAAGATGCCCCCATGTAAGGACAACCCCTACTTTTCTAACCCAACATTAAGAAATCAATACACAGGTTACTCCCCTGTACAAGACGACCCCCAATTTTTGGTCTAACAATTTTAGATAAAAGTATTATCTTGTACATGGAAAAAAAAGGTAGGAGTGTACTGTGTTGTGTGTTCACACACACACACACGAGTCCTCACAACCAAGGAGGAACAGTGAGATTTCCCACCGTGTACTCGGTTTTGATTTTTTTGTAAGTGTCTCCAACAGCCCTAAGCTGCTATTTTACATTTTTACTCTTCACTATGAAAAATTTTAAACTGGATCATTTCCTCTTTTTTCCCTCCGGCTTTTTATTTTATTTTTTTAAAGGAAAGTTTAGGACAGCAGGAAAACTGCTGAGCCGAGACACAAAGAAAAGCTGACTCTGCACATGCCTCGTTGTTTTCTATTTTCATTCCAGCACAGTTGCGGCTGGAAACCAGCACTGAGGATTCCCGCTGGACCTGTGTCCCTGGTGTTTCAAAGCGGTGTACTTTATACATTGCTCAGAGAGGTGCGAGTCAACTGAGTATGTTCCCTCATATATATCATGTATCTTTAGGGAAGTAACCAAAATACGTGTTTGGGGAAAGGAGGAGGCAAGGGGGACCAAGGGAGTATTCAGAGATGTAATTACACATACACAAGTGGGACCTTTAGTGTGTGTTTTGGAGGTCGGAGGTTTAATGTAAACATTAACTACATTTGTGCTTTTGCTTTTGGCTTTTAGACACGTACTGCATCACCGCACACTTGAGTACACATGTGTTAAACTGCTGACACATTCATTATAAGAATGCCATTTAATCTATTACAGGTTTGTCTTCTGTTGTGTTTTATTTTCAGATTTTCCTAGCTTTCTTCCTCAAATAAACTTGATTTATTTTTTATTTTTTTTAAGACATTTCTATTTTACTCTAAACATGCTTAATATCAGTGACACTGTTGCTTGTTATCCATCCAGGAAGATAACTTGACAATATGTGTTAAACAGTTTTTTAAAGGTACATAGCTATTTTTCCAGGGTTTAATATATTAATATAATTGTAACCATGTGTGGGGCCTTTGTAGCTTACAAGCATTTATTCACCTATCTTTATGTTTTTATGACCTCTACAAAGAAACAATCCAAGTGTCCAGTAATGAGGGGCTAGATTAATATATGATGACATATCAGAATAATAGAATCCCATTAACCATTTTAAAAAATAACTAGT
>PVKE010033215.1:0-18048 GCA_004027555.1 Craseonycteris thonglongyai
AATATTATACTTGCAAGAGTCCCTGGATTTTTGTAAGCACTGAAAAAATGTTAACAGTCACATTTGTCCAGTTAATGCTCACATCAAGCCTATAGATAACGTAAGAAAAGATTAGGGAAGTTACTAATTTCCCAGTCACATAGACAGTAGGCATCAGACAAGCCTTATCCAGACCTGTTCTCTTAAGTACTATAATATAAAAAATGTCATTTGGGGGAATCATTAATTAATGCACTGATGACAGGTATTCCTGTTTCTGACTTTTTTCACTATTATAAAATAATATCTTGAATACAGTGAACATTACTGTGAATTAAATATCCTTTTATTAAATATTTTTGCGTGTTTTTATACTTTTACCTTAGGATAGACCACCCAGAATAGTATTAATTAGTAAAATAATGTTGTTTCTTAAAATTCTTCACTTGTACTCCTAAGATTCTGCCTGAAATGGTTTTACCAAGCCCTCCAGTTATAAATAAGGGTGTGCTGTCAGTAAAAAAAGTCTTTGCTGCTCACAATGAAAATGAGAGGTGGTGGTAATTAATCACATAGATTAAAAAGGGGGGATTTATGGTGTCTCAGTGTGCATTTTTCAACCACTAAGATTTTAATCACTGATATTATATGATCAGTTACTCAAATTAAAATTATTAACTGGCCCTGAACCAGGCTATGATTGAATCAGAAATTGAAAGCCATGTTTCTGCATGATTTTGCCCTCTGACATCTTTTCTCCTTTCCAAGGGAAGGCAACCTCACCTGAGACTTGTCTATCATCACTATCCTGCTGATGTTCAAATGTCCATATCACCAAGTATTCAACCCAGATCTTTCTTCTGAGTGTCACCCCAGACATCCACGCATGCTCAAAAAATGCTGTCTGTTGTTCTTTATACACCTTGAACTCAAACTGTCCACTGCCTCACCCCTCTTTACCTCCAGACAAGTTCTTAATTTGTTCTGTGTGTGGTGATTTGGTGATTGGAAAAAACCATCTATCAGATTACTCAAACCGTAAATGGGTTTTTTTTTTCCCTTGACTTTTCTTTTTCCCTTATACTCCCAGGTACATGGGCTCTGAGCTTCTCAATATTCGTCAAATCCGTCCATACTCTGCAACCCCATTGATAAACTCTGTTCTCCCTGACTCCCACTTAGTTTCCACTTGTTTCGACATTCGAACTACCTGCAAAATGACAGAAGATGTCTGTCCTACCACATCACTTTCTATTTATATGTTTCTGAAGGATTCTCTACTTTGCTAATATGATGGGATGTAATGATCATGATCTGACAATGGGGGTGTCCCCTCCAGCACCTCCCTCTGCTACTTCTGCACCCCTTACTCCCTTCTCTACATGCACTATGCTGGAGTAGTAGTTTTGAAGTCTGACTGTACATTACAATCATCTTAGGAGCTTTTAACAAAGACCAGTGCCAGAATTCCATGCCCATAGCCAATGATTTAATTGAGTTTGGGTGTACCCTGGATATTCATAATTTTTAAAAAATCCATCAAAATATTCTAGTGGTGCCAGAATGAGACCCACTTCTCATAAATTAAACTATTTGCATTCCACCAGTTCTCTTTTTCTACCCTGCCTTTCTTCCAGGGACATCTTTGCTCATCATTTCAATCTTTGAGAACTCTATTCATCTTTATGTACTCAGTTGAAATTAATTGTGGCACTTGGAGTGACTTTGGCACCCCTCTCGTAATATGTCAGTTTCGTTCCACATTTTCTCTCTTGTGAACAATTGACATTCTATCAAAGTTCTATAAACTGCTAGGCAACCACAGCTTCAAGCCAACCATCTTTGAGCCAGTTTTCCAAAGCCATTGGTTCAAGTGTTACAAACTCAGTAGTCTTTTATGTCCCTTGGGGAGACTGAAGTGCTGTCTCTTATAGGTTAACATGGTACCTTGCATTTTGTCAGCTATTTGATAACTCTTGTCATCATACTGTACAGTAACTCCTCATTTGAATGTTTTAGGGTCACTGGATGGGACAGAATTCTAAGGTAGCTGCCATAGAAGCGTCTTGGTCATCTTTGTGTCTCTACGGTCCAACATAGCACCCAGCTCTATAATAGCTACTCAGTAAATGCTTCTCCAGTGAATGTCTTATATAACTAACCAGCTTCTGCCAGTTGAGCACTACAAGCTCTGCTGACCCCTAGGGGGTTCAGGTAGGTGAGGAATCACTTCATAAGGAAATAACTCTCTGATCCCTTGAATCTTGGCTTAACTGCCAAGTTCATCTTAGGGTTGTGTTGTATTTATATTATTAATCTTTATTTTTAAATCTTTGCAGTATATCTGGAAAATATCCTTTCCATGTGTTAGAGTTTAAGTGAAATAGTTTCAAGCCTTGAAACATTGATTTCTGCTTCTGGAGTATGGACTATGCACTTAACTCCATTCTTTCTGCAGTTCAGGAGTTGGGGGTTTATAATAAGTTCAGGACGTACATCTCTCCAGTTTCTTTATAGCTAAGTAAATCAAATTAATGAAAAGCCATTATTTACTGTGTTTTTAATAAGGCTTATAGTCTTTTAAGTAGGATAGTTAGAAAATTCCAATTTATTTCTGCTTTTCTTAAGGGGAAACGTGATACTTAATCTTAATTATCTTGTAGGAGTGTGTTACTTTATTCTATAATGTCAACACAACTGGAAATGTCTGAGATTGTCAGTTGATAATTCTTACACTTGACCCTTTGCCCTCTGCTAGGACCCCACTAAGCAACAGTCTTACCCTTGGATTAGAGGTTAATAAAAATAATAGTACTAGTGCAAGTATAACTGTTGTACTGATTGCCTACTTTGAACCAGACAATAAACTAAGTCCACGTAATGCATTATCTTATTTAATACTACTACTGAAGTTCAAAGAGGCGACATTATTTCTGTGTCACATATCTAGTAGTTCATGGAACTGGCACTGCATGAGTGACCTAAACAGAAGGCTGGCCTCCCTGAAAGGCTGCTAGGTGTACGATGAATGCATAGAAACATTGCGTTGGACCACTCTAACCTGTGAGTGTGAGATGAACACACCCAAGAGATGGCTCCTGAGAGTTCTTATGGCCTCTCCACTAACCACGAGTCACCCAAAGCAAGAAGGTATTCGAGCTTTTTAAACCAAACTATTTTCTTACGTTATGATATTGTTTATTTACAAAGAATGTAAGAAAATGATAAAGAGGTGTTTAAGACATGATATGAATCATTGTACCTGGTAAACTTGACCTTTGTATCTTTGCATTCTGGGAAAGGTTATCTTTCAACTATGAAATATATATACAAATTCTGTGATTAAGTATGGATTGTGTTTGTTGAATACTTGCCCATTTAAGTTTCAAGGAATTCTGAAAGAAAATTTTAGTTTTAGAGCTGGTTGATCTATAATAAATTATACTTTTAAAATAAAATATATTAGCAAATGTATTAATTAATTACTTAATAGACTTATTGTCAATTTTATTAATTTTACATGGATGCCTCTTCTTTCATGTCAACTTCTATTTTAGGATGTTAGAGAAATCATTATTGACTAACTTTTCAAGAAAAATTAAGTTTCTGAATGTTACTGATTCTGCAAAATAAAGAATCTCTCTTTGGTGGTTCTAGATTTGGTGGTATTTACTTGCTTTAGCAAATAAAATGTCTTGTCTTGTGTTAATGTCAGGAAAGTTGTAAATGATTAGGGTTTTGTTTTGTTTTTGATGGTGAGGGTGGGGGAATACTGTGTATGGACTCATAAAATAGGCTATATTTAAATTAAAAGTAGATTCAATTCATTCTCCCCAGGGAAATAATTTTATAGCACTTGCTATATAAGGAGATAAAATTACCTTTCATTTATCAAAAAAAGTTTTCCCCCAAGACAGCTTGATTTCTGTCACTAGTGTAATAATTATCCTTTTGTTTAAATTTCACACCACCAAAGAAACTGAACCACATCTTCCAAGGATGACTAATTGTTTGATAAAGATGTTAGTGAAGGATTTTTCTCTCTCCCCCACTTTACCCCCCACCCCTTTCTCTCTTTCTATCTTTTGGTCTAGTTCTGAAATTCTCCTGGAGTGCATATAGTTTCTGAATTGTTTTTGCATGTATGTGAGCTCAAAGTGCATCTAAAAGTAGGCTTATTCTCTACATTCCAAACCTGTAATTTGAAAGGAAATTCAAATTTAGTCCATACCAAAAAATATAAGAGGAAAAAAAGGAAGAAATAATTGAATTTTAGAAATATAATATCAGCATATCCTTTATCTGTGTTATTAAACTACTTCTAATCATTCCATGTTTTGTGGTACTCCCTCTTTCTAAAATTAAACACACTTGAAAGACACCTGGTTTTGAATTTTGAAATGAAACACAAACCAGATGAATTTTGTTGAAAATGTGGTCCGCAGCATTATGAAACGGGAAGTTGATTTTTTATAAGTGACGTCTACAAATACACACTTAAAAGGCTCTATTTGTTGGTCAGATGTGTAGACCTTTGTAGAATTTTTTGGGAAAATTTTTTTATAGACTATTTGGCCTCTAACATTGGAAGATAACAACATAAAGATTCTATTGAGACAAAATATTGAACAGTACCAAAAAATGTTACTTTTCTCCCAAATTTTGGAATAGCATCATTGTTTTAGTAATTCAAGTCATAAAGTTGCAGAGAAATTAAGGGAAAATTTTAATCTTAACTTTTTTATTTCAAATTAGTGATATAGTTAAATTGTTGTAAATTATAATATTAACATATTTATTTATTTATTGACAGACACACACACACACACACACACACACAGAACTGAAGTGGGGGAACTCCCCAGTTCAGCATATGGGTCTGCACAGGCTGGGGCCGGAATACTATCATTGGTCCCTGGGCTGCAAAATGAGTGCTTAACCCACTGAGCCATCCCGGCTTCCCCCTTTTTTTTTTTTTTAGCTTTTAAAAAATTTTTTATTGTTTTTGACAGAGAGAGAGAGAGATACAGAGACAGAGAGAGAACTGAACTGGGGGCACTCCCCAGTTCAGCATATGGTTCCGCACGGGCTGGGGCCTGGATTCGATCCTCGGTCCCCGGTGCTGCAAAGTGAGCGCTTAACCCACTGAGCCATCCTGGCTTCCCCATATTAACATACTTTTGAGTGCTTACTTTGTGCTAAACCTTGTGTATATAATGGTAAACAATCAGATTTGGTTATTACCCTTCTGCAGCTTAGTCTTGTGAAGCTATTTTGTTAATTGCTTAAAAACAAACAAATCAAGAATCAATTTGTTGAGGAGAGAATTAACATATACAAAAATTAACCCTGTACCAGGACTGAGCTAGGAGTTTTTTCTTCTTATTTAAACTTCCCAATAACCCTGCAAGGGTTATTTTATAGATGGGAAAACTGAGGCTCAGAGAGGTGATCTAGCTTGCTTATGGTCACACAGCTTATAAATTAGTAAATGGAGAGTACTGTAAACACTTGAAATCCAGGTCTGATTCCATAGTTTTATATCAGCCTGAATCTAGTGCCATCACTGCTTTGTAGAATTTTGATTCAGTAGGACAAGTCACCCTTTCCTCTGCTGCACTAACTTTATCAAAATAAATAATACTCCGTAGATTGCAAAATACCAGCTGAAAATATGGACCTCTGTATTCCCAATATTGTCATTGGCCATTAACACTTTGACTTTTTTAAAAATTCTTGTTAGAGAAAGAGAGAGAAGAGGGGGGAAGGCTCAGAGCAGTCTCCATAGTTGTACATCATTAGTTCTGACATGGTTTCATTCCACACAGGTGGATGTGGGGTCGAGCAGGGAGGGAACTAAATGGGGGGGGGGGTGGGGGCTTCCACATGGGAGGCGAGAACCTTCACCACTAAGTCATCTGGATGGTTACCAGCTGTGTAGCAGTTCAGAATATGGGGTTTGCATGGGCTGGGGCCAGTAATTGAACCCCAGAACTCAAGATTGGGAGGCAAGTGCTCAACTCCTGAGCTATCCCAGAATTCCTGATTTCTTTTTTCTTTGACTCTCCTCATAGGGTTGATGAAATTGAGTAAATGCATCTACCGGTAACAAATTTCAAAACTAAAAATCCATATAAACAGGAGGGTATTTTTTCTTTTAAGTTTCGAAAAGAGGCTGATATTTAACAATTGTATTTTGATCGTTTTGGTTATTTGATGGTGTTATGAGCTGAGGTCTTTGCTGGGTAAGGTGGGACTTTGGAAAGTTGGTTTCTACTTATATCTATTATTTCCTCCAAAGAGATAACCTCCATGGAGGCTCAAATCCTTTCTGTCCAACTAGCTAAACTTAAAACTTTTTTCTCTTCATATACTTCCTGAATTCTCTTTGTAGCCTATTTTTTCAAGTGTCTTCTTTTCTTTTGAACATCTACAATGATGGGCATCTCACTACCTTTTGAAAGAACACATTTCATCTTTTTTTAGTTCTAATAAATTCAGGTAATTTTTATTCCCTCAAAATGTGACAACATATATGTAGTTAAGAGTTTCAAAACATATTTGATTCCTATTCTGTGTGACAATCATTCTAATCTATCCCATGTAGGATTACCAAATCTGTCTTCTCTGTGGCAGCCATTCAAATTGATAACTATTTTAAAATACCTATCATGATCTGTTAACTTTTGTTACTTTTGTTAAATATGCCCAATTCCTTCATCTGCTCTTAGAATAACAAAACTTTGAGTTTCTTCACTTGAAATAAAGATGGTACCTAGAACCAAGCTCCATATATCTAATGTAAGTTCATGAGTAAATAGTATATCAATTCCAAACTTTTTCTCTTGAACCTAGTATTTCTATAAGTAAGGTCTAAGTTCATGTTAGTTTATTCTGGAAGTCACTTCTTAACTTTGACTGAAACTGGGTTTACTCTCAACTCAAAACCTTTTTTGTTTTTTAAACCTATGCTGAGTTTCAATCCTCAGCATTACCTTCAATGTTGCTCTTTGGATATTTTCTTGTTGGTCTAATTTTGCTTCCTTTTATATGTTGTTTTTCTCTACTTGCTTTTAAAATGTCTTTATTTTTAGTGTTCTGTAGTTTTACTATGATATCCCTAGTTTTAGATTTGTTGTCTTTCTTGAATATAAGCATTTATACCTTGCATTGGTTCTGTAACTTTCTCAGACATTAAAAAAAATATTTTCCCTCTCATATTCTCTGAATTTTCTGTTTCTGACTCTCCAGTACAACAGTTTACACTATTTTATTATATCCTCTGTGTCTTATTACTTGTATTTTATGTTTGTGTTAGGTTGTATCTGAGTATTTATTCAGAACTATATTTGTTGCATTGAAAAAATTTTTTTTAGCAGAGTTTATTTGGATATTTTTAGGGATTTTCTAGTAGGTGATACATATTTTTAGTTTTTGGTCCAATAATTCTATTTTTGAAAGTTCACATAAATGCATGAAGATTTGTATATAAGGATGTTTATTTCAACATTATATATAAATAACCTGAATTTCAATCTATAGGAAATTAAATACTTAATGAAATAGATTGTTATGTAACTGTTAAGAATTGAGTGTACATACATACAAACATACAAACATATATATGCATCTGTATATGTATACTTACATTCACATAGAAACTGTCTAAAGGATAGGAAGAAACTTTTAAGCGTGATTATATTTAAGGAGTGAGTAAGAGTCTAGAGGGATGGAGGAGAAATCTTATAAATTTCAATATAGTCATCAGTCCTGTTTGATTTTTTTTAATTGGTTTTTATAATGAGCATGCCCTTCCATATTAAAAATATCATTTTAAAACATCTATTAAATTCATCTCATCACTTCATTTATCTTTTTTTTTCTTTTTTTTTTTTGTGGGAGGCGTGTATCTGGCAGATGGTCAATAGGTTAGATGGCCTCCCCTACTTCATGTCATCTGAAAATTGGTTAAACATGAATTCTACAACATCATCAGTCATTGGTAAAAGTTTGGAATGCCTTTCAGAAACCTCCTTCAAGGGAGGTCTATCAACTAGTAATCCTGGCACAAATGAAAATTATCTGAATCCATATTTCTTTCTTCCCTTTATTCTCTTTCCTTCTTTCTTTCTTTCTTTCTTTCTTTCTTTCTTTCTTTCTTTCTTTCTTTCTTTCTTTCTTCCTTCCTTCCTTCCTTCCTTTCTTCCTTTCTTCTTCCTTCTTTCTTTCATATATACATATACATGATACACACACACATACATACACACATTAAAAAAAACTTTCTGCCAAACATTTCTATTAGACAAATTTGAAATATAAAAATATTCATATAGGGGATGCCAGAATAACACAACAGGCTGAGTGCTTACCGTGAAATCATGAGGTCCGGGGTTTGATTCCCAGCCCTGGCATGTGCAGACCCATATGCTAAACTGAGGCACAACTGGTAACCTCTGAGCCCTGTGGGGAAGGTTCTTGACTCCTTCGACAAAGGCCGGCAGTTCAGTTTCTGCCCAGTGCAGCCCCACATCCACCTGTATGGAATGAAACCATATCACAATTAATGATGTGTAACAGTGGCAACTGCTCTGGGCCCTTACCCTCTTTTCTTGCTCTCTCTCTCTGTCTCTCTCAAAAGCAAAACACCTTTTCTCAAAAACACCTTTTCTCTGTCTCAAAAACAAACACCTTTTCTCAAAAACAAACAAAAAAACCTTATATATTCATTCCTTGTGTATGAGAAAAATCTGTCATCATCTTGCCTGTATTATTAAAATGTTTTGGGGATTATTAAATTGTAAAATCTGTACCTTGATCATTTTCCAAATCTTTTTTTTTTAAGATTTACGTTATTGTTTTTGACAGAGAGAGAAAAGCAGGGACAGAGAGAGAGAGAGAGAGAAAAGGGGGAGGGCCCAGAGCAGTCTCCATAGTTGTACATCATCAGTTTTCAACATGGTTTCATTCCACACAGTTGGGTGGGGGGCTGTGCAGGGCGGGAGCCAGGCTGGGGGCTTCTCACATAGAAGGCACATCCCCCCAAGCCTGGGGTCTGAACCAGTGGCTTCCCACATGGGAAGCACACCCCAGTTCAGCATATGGGTTTGCGGACAGGCCAGGGCTGGGACTCGATCTTTGGACTTTGGGGCTGTAACGTGAGCGCTTAACCCGCTGAGCCATCCCAGCTTTCCCCACTTTCAAAATCTTTTAAGCATCTCCTTTTACTATGTCAAGCTACAAAAAACACTCTGAACCTACATTTCCTTCTTGACACTCATTAACTTCATGATGCAAGTCTAAGAGCCGAGACCATCTTGAGTTAAGAAGACTTGTGGCTACAGGCCACATAAAGTCTTTGATTTGAGTTTTTTGTTCTATGTGACACTTGTTCAATGTATCATTAAGTTAAGAGTTTGAATTAAAGAAAAAATCTACACTGAATTTTGCAAAATCTGAAGAGAGAAACGGAACTGCCTGCCAGGAAATAGTTTTCCGAACTGATTAGGTCAGATTTTCCCTTGAGTGATGCTGCATCTGAATATATTCTTGTGAGTTGAGAAGGTGAAAAGTGCTTCTTTAGTTACTGTACATTTTCAACTCTGTCGTATCTTTTCTAAAGCTTTCCAAGTCTTGTGGGATCCTACTAAAGATTTCTGGAAGACCATCCAGAAACTTCACACCTCTAAGCTTTTCTGTTAAATTCCTGGAGCAAAACTTGACCTTTTTTCTTTCAGCCATTACTTTGATTCCGATCATTCCTAGGTACTATGCAAGATGTCAGTTTGAAACTATACATCTTTGTGTTATTATAACTTGGTACCTTTGGGATCTCTTCTGTTCCTCCTCCACATTCCATGAAGATTAATCATTTCACTCATCTCAATTGGCTTCATCTGTCTTGGAAAGTCTGGTGTAAGAACATTGTATTTTGGCGTCCACTGGATGGCTGTCAGAGAACTGTGAGCACACCATTTTGGGTTACTTGTCCCTAGGAAGTCCATAGAGTTTGACTGTTTTTTATTACACGAGTGTGGTTTCATTTGCTTCATGACTCTAATACATATCAATTTTTTAAGACATCAGAATTCTTCACAAATCCAAATAACTTTATGGGTGGGGCAAATCAACCCAAATAGATAGGAAGAATAGAGGGCCTAAATAAAAATTAATGTTTTGCTATTTTTCTTGTAGTTGATGGGTACCAGTTTCCTGATTAATATTAAATTATGCTTCAGAAATAAATGAAAAATTTTGTGATTTCAAAATCAAGTCTAGCTGAAGTAGTTTGTAGACAAAGGCAGTCTCGCCATTAAAACTGAAACTAAATCCACATACATTCCACCCACACACACACAAAGTTTGCCCAAAGGGACCAGATTTTTTTTTTTCAGGTTAATTGTCTTGTGAAGTAATTAAAATTGTTGATCTGGTTGTATATCTGAACCAGTGTATAAATAAAATCAGCCCCCCTCCACCCCACTTCTAAACTGACAAAGCTGTAAAACTTAATATAATTATGTCTATTGTGCTTAAACACTTTACAAGATTTATTTTATTTTATCCTTGATATAACTGTAAGTTAGAAGAATTAATGTTAACTGTAGACGCAGATGAGAAACTGAGGCTTAAAAAGGTTAGCTAATAGTCCCAGGTTATGATTGACATATTTATTATTAAAATAGAGGTCTAAGTTGGAGCTATAGTGCAAACTCAGAGCCATTACACCAAGTAACTTTTTTTAGGATTTTCACCTTTCATATATCAGGTAAGTATGATATTTACTGGTCTAGAAATTCCATACGAAGTAAAAAGTCAAGTTTTCAATTCAATCCTAATCTATCTGATAATTCAAAAAGGCAAGTGCCTGCATAATGGTGGCCCACAGTGGAAATCATAAGAGTTTTACAAGTCAACAGTTATTGAGAAGACTTTAGGAGATGCTTGTGCCAGGTCTGGTTCTAATTAGTAGTTCATTGTGAAGAATACTAAACACAGACAGGCACTCAAGACTAAATTAAAAAGGAAAGGCCATTTTATCCAATGGAAACCTTTTAAAAAATTGTCCTGAATAAATTGTTGCATACCTAACAATTTTCCTGCGGTGTTTATTACAGGATGTTGCCAAAGTTTGCCTATTTGGTGCATAGCCAAAAGTTTTGCAATTTCCCTCTGATCTGAAAACATTCTTGTCAGATTTTCTTTTGAGTCATCAACTTTTCCAGACATCACACAGTTGAGTCAATTAAAATAAAGTTAATTGGTATTTTTGTCCTTTGTCAAATTAAATCATTCCATATGGAGGGGTTTGCAGATTGCTGAGGATGTCTTTTGGGAAGGTGAGAGTTCAGAGGTGAAGGCCAAGAAACTGTTTTACTCCTTTGGAATAAAATAAGTGATCTCTTTCTAAAAATAAGAAATGTCATTCTAAAATAATCTAGATGCCAACCCTTGGAAAACTAATCTCTTGAGTTTCCTAGGGTTTGCTTAAGAGTGCTCACAGAGGAATGTAAGTAGAAGTGATCGTTATAGAGAAATCATCCTGAGAGACTGTTTTCTTTCATAAATGCTTAATCACATTATATTATTCATTACTGTAGGTTCTTTGCTTAACTCCTAAATGCACTCAGATGTTGAGCTATTTTGTCATGAATTCAGGTAAATTTTAGTTAAAAATATTCACATGTTCAAATCAAATAACTTCTTGACCTCTCATAAGCCCTCTCTTCTTGTTCTCTGCATTTATTTAGGTGGTTCAGTGACTAGAAATGGCTATAGGTTCACTACATTCTTTTTTTGTTTTTACATCAAAATATTGGGTTGCACTGGTAATTACCATTTTAACAACTTATGAATAATGAAAAACTACCATTTATATGTTTCTGGAATGTGAAATAAGTTTATCAGGTTTTCCCCCTTAGCCCATATAATAGCCTTATAAGGAAGAAATTAGTCCCATTAAGAAACTGACGTCTAGTACTATAGAAGACAGTATGGAGGTTCCTCAAAAAAATTAAGAATAGAATTACCATATGTCCCAGCAATGCCTCTTCTGGTTATCCCCCCAAATTTGAAAAACTTAGTAGGCAAAGATATATGTACCCAAATGTTCATCGCAGCACTGTTCACAGTGGCCAAGTCATGGAAACCACCAAAATGTCCCCTGATAGATGACTGGATAAAAAAAGTTTTGGTACATTTACACAATGGAAATTACTTAGCAATAAGAAAAGATGAAATATTGCTATTTGCTAACAACATGGATGGACCTTGAGATCATCATATTAAGTGAAATAAGTCAAACAGAAAAAAATCAAGAACCATATGACTTCACTTATATGTGGAATATAAAACTGAAGGCAACAAAGAAACAACCATTCATGGACACCATTAAGAGTGTAGTGGTTACCTAAAGGTAATAGGGGAGGCGGGTGAAAGAGGGAGATAAAAGAGAAAAGAAAAAATAAATCCGAGGTCCAGACATTTTAGATAAATTGCTCAAGGTCACACAGCTTTAAGTGACAGTGATTCCACCCTTTTTCTGCATGTGAAAAAGTTTCTTCCAGAACCTCATCTATTTATCCTGACTATAGTTCTTAGTGTAAGCACAGAAATGATCAAAAGATTGTATTTACTGGTAGTGAGATCTGACTAGAAAATTTAACAATATAGAGACACAGCCAAATGAAGAAAAAGGAAATAATACAGAATGGAGGTTTCTAAATAAATAGTTGTGCCTGTTCTGGTGTCAGATGAGAGGTGTCCTGGCTGCAATAGGAAATGTGCAATAGGAAAAGTGCCAAGAAGAGAACACTGAGGAGCAGATCCTGAATTAGGAAGCATCCATCTCTTGCCAGAAATCCATTTAAATGAATTGTTTGGATTCTGACCATCATGTAGAAATTTTTGGCACCAATATTTTAAAAAGGGAGAATGTATTTCATTGTTACTAGATTCTGTACCAACAGAAGAACTTTACTATTTGGGGGAAAATTTTATGCCCAGAATTATTTTGTCCATAATATCCATCTTTTAAAATTGTTTTTATTTATTACCTTTCTAAGATTTTCCTTGAAAAAGAGTGTACTGTCCTCGAACGAATGTAAACCTCTGACTGGTGACGTTTCTGGAGTAATACTTAGGATGATATGTGGCACCCGCTTGTGTCATAATGGTCTCAAGGATAAAAAAAGGATGTAGACTATCACAGATCTAGCTATAGTTCTCATCACACACAAAAAATTGTGTCCTCAGAACACTCTGTCCCCAGAGCGTTTGCTTAGTTCACTTCTTCAGATTAAAGGCCCCTTAAAGTACTCTTCTCACTATTGTCTCACCGCTTTCCTGAAAATGAGCCCCTCGTTTCCTGACCCTTCATTTTCACACCCTTACCCTGCTTTACTTGCTTAATAGCCTTGTTAGTTATCCAAAACTAAATTAAATTATTAAATAATCATTAAAATATGTATGGAAACTATGTACATCTTGTTCTCAGGCTAGGAGTGTACATTACATTTACTCATTGTGTCCATTAATAAACAAACATATGGAAGGTATCTAATGGAAATAGACCTGTTGGGGATATCACCATATAAGGACTGTAAATGTCTATGCATTACATTCTCTTGTCCAAGTGAAACTAATAAAAACCCAACCAGTCAATGAACTAACGATCAAACAAACATATGTTGCAAGAAGTGGCTCTAACTCCCTTTCCACCCTTCCAATAGAGCTCTCTGTCTCCATGTTTTGGAGTTAAGGCCTAAGAGAAAGAAAGATTTGCCTCTGATTAACCTAATGTTTGCCTTCTCAATCAGTACCACCTCTCCAAGGTTTCTGACACGAGAATGTCCTTTGCCTTCATGGGAAACATCTTCCCCAATCATCCATTATTTATTATACATGACAATTCCTAATCCTATTTTTTCTATCTTATTACTGGGCTCTCTCAGCCTCACCTCCTACCTTACCCTGAATTGGGCTTTGCTGTTGTTCTACCTTGTGTATGGTCGGATTTCCAAAAATCCTTTTGGGTGGTCTTCTATTCGCTTTAACTGCACTAATATGTCAATATGATTACTTCCTTCCCCCAGGAGACAGTTCCGTTTCTTCTAGTAGGCTTCCACACACCTCTTAGACATACACTCACATCCAAGGCCTTCTTATAACACTAGTGCAACTATTGATTCTGTTTTTGGACATCCATGTAATTAGTGCTTGCTCCTTGACTATCTTATCTTTTTAGACTGAGTCTTCCATTATTCCTAGCATTCTTGGTAGTAATATTTGTTGCTCAGGGAAGCTTATTCACCTCTAGTGGGGGATGACCCTTCCACATATCTTTGGCTATTCTCTATATTTTTGGGGGGCATCCTTCAACAACACTTAAAAGAGCTTTTCTTTCTCTTTCCTTGTTTGAGAGTTTCAGTCTGTTCCTTGGGAACCACACCCTAATTTCCACTCACTGTTGTATGGAGAGAGACTAAGAGCCTTTGTGCGGGTAGAACCTGGAAAACTTGCTTGAGTATCCCAGCAATTTGGGGTGAAAATGATGAAGTTCTGCCTGGGTATTCAGTATGTGACAATCAGCATTCATGGTGTGGCAGAATCATGGACAAGACCTTAGTATTGAAGGAAAACAAAAATACTTAGGGTGAATTCACTTATTCATTCAATTTCCTTTCAGAGTGACTAGCATCATATTGAGGGTTTGACACGATGGTGTCCTAATGAATTGTTCTTTTCTGGTAAAAAAAAAATGCTTAGTTTGTTTTCAGGTATCCATGGTGCCACTATAGCATTTTCCATACAATGGGTGCTCCATAAATATTGACTGGTTGGATTTGGCATTTTAAGTATAATTTATGAAATTATTTGTTCCTAATTGCATCTGTGAACTACAAATGTAGCTAAAACTGGATATCTACCTTGAAATGTTTCCAGTCAGCTTCTGGTCCAAGTTAAGCAGCAAACCCCTAAGATAGAAATTATCCTTTTTTTTTTTTTTTTTACTAGCTCCCAGTCTATTATTTAAGGTGAATAAATAGTGGTTAATAATGGAGAAGTATTAAATTTCAGGCATGTTTCTAGAGACTGAACCCAATAACATTAAGTGGAGGCAAAGAAATGTTAATTGTTTTGGTTATTAGTCATTAAATACCCGAGAGAAGTAGACATATCATACCCTGTCTTTGTGGTTTGACTCTTGCTTCCTTAAATGAAGGAAGTAGTACTGAGAATGGTACAAAAGTTTTTTTTGTTGTTGTCGTTGTTTTATGTTTACTTTTTAAATAACAGATATTTGATTTGTAACATTCAAAATTCTAAATAAGATTTAGGATACTTGGGGACAGCCTGTTTTTAAGAACTATGATAAAATATAGCCCTCCTAACGAAACTGGTGTTATTGTTAAACACTGATATATCAATAATTTGTATCATTAAAAGGTGAGTGAACTAAATCTTAGATAATAAACTAAGTACAATAAACTAGACACATTATCTTCTCCAAAAGAATAAAAATACATAGAACTTAAGAGATAAGATTTCAGTTATTTTTAGCTCCATGAACAGTTACTTAGTTTGTGTCAAATACCGAACTTGGATCTAGGTTTACAAATATGAATAAAACCTAGTCCCTCACTAGGAGAAGCTTACAAGAGAGAGGAGTGGTTTCAGAGTGGGTTCCTACACTCAGGGGTCTGCAAGATAAACCTTTGATTACAGAGGAAGGTATTAAAGCTTCGGTGTCATTTTGTGAAATAAAAGAAAATTTAAAATAATAAAGTATAAATCAGTAAAATATAAAATTCAAAGTTATCCAATGCAAATAAATTAAGATTTAACTGATCAGCTACATGGCCCCTGGTACCTTGACTTTATCACATATGGCCTGAAGAATTTTAAAGGAGGTGGGGAGAACGTAAAAACAAATATCTACCGTATAACTTAGCGCAATGTTTAAAATCACAGAACACTCAACCAGACATCACAAAAATTTTCTAAATAAAACAATTAATGTTTAAAAGACTCTTTTGAGGTTTGTTACTTAATGATGAAAAACTGAAAGCCAAATACTGTTAGAGATGCTTATTCTTCCTGGTACAATAAAATTGGCCAAAGTAATACACAGAAAATAATATAAAAATGTAGTTACATACTTAAATACCCACCTTTGTCGTAAAATAATTGAAAGCTACACAAGAATGATACAGATGAATAGACATGAATAGTAGAAAGAAACCACCCAACTTGGAAATTTTGCAGTGTAGTTGGAAAAAGGCAAAATGTTACTAACTTGTCTCAGCTGATGGCATTTTCTCAATTCTATTTCATTAATGAAATACACAAAGAACTCCTTTATTTTATAAGCCACCAAAGGAGAGATGTAGCAGAGAAGATATATTCTCAGCAGAAAGTTATTTTGTGAATAAAAACAATGTTTTGTGGAAATAACTGTGAAGTGTAACCACTGATGAAGCAGCTGCTGTTTACTGGAATATTTCAAAAAGAATCCAAGGAAATATTGAGCAGAGAACATAATTTCCTGAGTCTTTCATAGGTAAGCCATTTAGGCAAAAGAACGGGTATATCTAGAAATGCTCAGAGTACATGGACTTAAAGACTCTATATAAAAGCAAGGCAGCTTAGCTGTAGTAGAATTGAAAAAAGAAAGACTTTGTATTGAGATGAAAATCTTTCATATAAACTTTCATTATTAGAGAGGCAAAAATAAAGGAATTTTTAAGAGTGTTGTTGGACTTAAAGCTAGAGTATTTCAAATTTGTTGATGATTTATCCACTAGTATAATAGATAAATTTTTTAATTGCATACTTATTCTTAACAAAATTGATAATCAAGGAAATGTTTATTATGGAAAAATTATTTTAAAAAACAAAGTTAAGAGGTTTTTTTTTAAAACTATATATTTTTTAAAGATGTATTTTTATTGTTTTTGACAGAGTAAAAGAGAGAGAGAGAGAGAGAGAGACAGAGACAGAGACAGAGAGACAGTCTCCATAGTTGCACATCATTGGTTTTTCCACATAGTTTCATTTCACAGGCGAGCACGGGGCTAAGAGTTTTGGGGTTTTTTTTACAGGTTAAGTGATTCTGCTTTTGAAATGAATTAATCTGAAAAATTAATCTCTGTACATTTAAAAAAATTGGAAATATTTTATTCACTTGTAAAAAGTCTTACAAATAAATAATTCTTGTAGATTTTGAATCCATTTATTGAAATATTCAAATGTAGTATTTTTGATCAGTGTGCAAAAAATAAAAGCTGATCAGATTAAAGAAGATGAAAATTTACTAGCAAATCTCAACAAAAATATTTTCATTAGTTATGAATAAGATTGAAACTGAGTTTCTTTATTTAATGAGCCCACTCTCTGATTCCCTTGTATCCTTTGAACTTGCACATCTTTTAAAGATTTCTCTTTCAAATTTCTCTGATTATCTTGTAAATGCATGTTACTGTTTATCCATTTAAATAGAGATCCTATCATCTGAGAGTTAGACGTAGAGGTTGGATAAGATTTAAGTTTTGGCAAAAATGCTTAATAAACAATGCCATGTAATTCAATCAGGAGTAACATGACATTTAGTTCTTTATTTTCATTGATGTTAACAGTCATTGCTTATATTGACTAGTTCATTAGGCCTGCAAAAATAGTGATACTATAATTCTATCATTCCATAAAGAGAAGTATTTGCATTAACTATTTGGTTATATGAAGGTAGGTACATTTTGTCTAAGATAGGCAAGATCAATACCTGATTATTTTTCTTCATTTACTAATTTTCAACATGATGATTTTGCTCTGTAGTATTGCTTATAATATCACATACTTACAAGATCAATAATATGAACTAAAAGTTCTATAGAATTGGAATTAGAGTGTAAGAGAGGAAGAGAAAATGGTAAGATTCTTTCAACAAATATTTATGTTCATGTATGATGTGCTATACAATTGATTTTTATCCTAAATTTAAGGAATACAACAATTAGTTAACAGAGTTCTTTCTCTTAGGGAGTTCATGATCTAGTGAGGAATAAAGATTAT